>LGAG01000797.1:1835425-1853074 GCA_001278395.1 Lerema accius
TCCTAATTGGCAGCGGCGTCCGCGAGAATCTTAAGGGGAGGACAGCGAAGCTCCAGCGAGTCTCGTATTCTGTACGTCTTGCGGCGTCTACGAGGACTCCCCGAGACCCCGAGACCCCGTCACCCTCTCCCCGACGTCTATGCAACACAATAACTTACCTCCGCCGCTCACGTAATCTCGAGTAAACCCGGATTATACCCGTTAATCACGCAGAAATTAATTACAAGTTTGCGTATTAATTGTAGTACAATTACAAGAATTACCTAACCGGTAATATTAAATGTTTTGATTCACTGTTCGTACACGGCTTTGCAGTGTGTTCTATCTCGTAAACCGCTAATTTAGTTTTGCGGGTATTAACTATAATGGTGCTTTCGTGATGGTAATTCGAATAGCGTTTCGCTACTTTTCATTGCTTTTTATAACGATCTACAGTTGATGAAATTGTGCTGATTACCTTGTTTGTTCGAATAAAATAATTATTTAGATTTAAAGTATGGAATTAGTTAATAGCACATGCATTAAATATTTTTAGAAACAGATTTTCATCATCATTATCATTGCATCCGAGCTTTCTATTACTCGTTAAAATTTCCCTGATGGTCGATACCTAATGGTGCGTAATGGTAGAGTTTTCTATTTACCTGAAACCAATCATGAAATATTATTTTTGTGCTTTGTTTCCACGGTTAACTCTTGTATTGGAACGTGTTGTTGATACCTTGAATAATGAATAGTTATGTTAAAATAATAATTATGTGTACATACTCGTACCTACTATCGGGTGCTTCCTCGTTTTTTTGTTTTCTCTTAATTTTCTTTGCCTTATATTTATATCTGCCACATCTTTGTTTTTAATCAAATCATGTAAAAGCACAAAACACGTAACCTCACTCACAAATAAATAATTCGTCCAAAATATTAAGAACAGAATACACACTACATTTCTCAAACCAATAACTTGATTCGATTTGATTTTGCGCATAACGGGGAGGGTAAATACGAGGTTCGGTAGCGAGCCAATATCGCCATTTCTATTCTCATGTCGCCTTTGCATGCAAGTGGACGGGTTAATTCGATTTGGTGCGAGGACGAGAGCAATATTTTATCGCATCATGTGATCTATTCTGCCCCAAGAAGTATAGTATAGTATAGTAGAGTGGGTCATAAAAAAGGCAATATCTCACAGTCGACTGCGCTGCGGCCGCGATCGTAACTTTACAATGTTACAGTCGCTGGGTACATTCCATTTGAGTTTTTGTTCTTGGATAATACATGTCATATTTGTGACACTATTATTATACATTCTACTCGTATATTATGATGGTTATGTGCAATATTATGTAGCGCTGTGTAACTAAATTTATGCTGACTTTAAATAGATTCATTTAACATCATGTAGGTATACATTATGACAGCCCTTAAGCCTGCTGAAATCGTATGTTAATTTAAAAAGTAAAAAGTGCATTTTGTTTATATAATATCTATTTACGAGTATATGATAACCTTAAAAGTCATAAGAATAAGTATTTATTAAACAAGTTACAATAAAGCCCAGACATTCTATTATACTCATTTTTATGAGTACCTACCGACCGCCCGCCCGCCATCTCAATTTTGTTTCAACGTCGAAATATACGCGTTTTACTGCTACCATTACGAAAATTTACCCACATGTTTATTTGCAAATATAAAATATATTGATGCTGTGCATCAGTCTTGCGAGCTTTTTATAACTTTTATACGGCTGGGTTGTGTATAACCTATCGATATATTAAGACAATAACCACGTACGCGACGTCGGAGTAATTTTTTTAAGAAACAATTTTGAGGAACAAGGTTTGATGTAGGAAAAACTTGAGCGGAGGGACCATTAATCTGTGCTGCAACCCTTTCTCGTAGCTGCGGCGAAATACGGCTCCCGGCCTGCGCAATATGCCGTGATGACGCGCCGACATAGCCTGCATTATGGATGTCGGCAAACTTTCCGCGTGACGCGAGAAAAATGATCCGAGGGCACGTGGATGGATGGCGAAACAATTTACTACCAACATTTACTAACGTATTCATTGATGCAGAATATCTGGCTTAATTTATGGGGTCTTAGAATAGTTTGCGTGTTGGTATTAACTGTGTAAATTTTCTTATTATTTAACAAAAGTAGTTAGTTTATTAGTTAACAGAACTTGGTTATTAACTACGGTTCGACGGTTACAGATTTTGAAACCTTACATTACTTGTAAAATTACTCAGGTTTATAAAAGTGGCCCAAACTGAAAACATATTCTTATGACCGCTATGAAAAGATAGAACTTTTTTTAGTAGTTCAACACTTATTAGGTTTTTTCTGACTCTGCTTTTGTTATCTGTGCCATTTTTTTTATGAAAAGAAAATTACCTGATAGTAAAATAATGACACTGACTGAAGTCTAGTAAACCGGCCGCGTAATAGCTAGATCTAAATATAGAAACTTCAGTAAAATTCATTAATCAAAAGATTGCTGACAGTAAATCTATTTTAGGTATTTTCGGAGTTTGTTAAAGTCTCTCAGTTTGGTAATTAGTGAAGGAGTTCGAAATGCGAGGGAGATTGAGGCCGGGGGAACGGGGGCACGGATCATATCACCTGTAAATTAATCGGTTTCCGACGATTAATTACTACCACGTGCTTAAATCGTTAATGCTGTCTAAAGACACGTGATCTGCGTTGGCTTACATTTACAAATACAACTTATATATTTAAGGTCGTATAATTATAACATTCTAAAAGGTTAAATATAATATCTTTATAACCGCTTGTTCTAAGGAATATGTTTTAACTCATAAAGACCTTTTTGTTACTGTGTTAAAATTGAATGACTTTGTGCATCAGTACCTACAAAAAGTTTGGTAAATCTATACCACAATTTAACATTTCAGAGATCTTATAGTCAGTTATGAAAGCATGATGATAGAAAATGTACAGAAACCCGCACGGAAAGCCGAACAGTACAACGATAAAGGTTGCAATAACAATGAATAGACCCTCTGCCTGACCCACGAACTGTAAACTCAAATTNNGGGGGGGGCAGTGACACGCGGGCGCCCCTCGTCCTCTACCCCCCGGAAGCCTCTATTAATAATGCAAATGAGACCGCAGCTCGGCCAAGAAGCGAGTCTCGATTAATTCCGGTTCATTTGAGGTAATTGTCGCTGCGCGCGTGCGGTCTGCGGTCCAGGACCCACAATGCCACGTCCACGCGTCTAATGTCTAAATGCCCCTAATGGTTTCAGGATTTTCGCTTTACAGCCACAAACACAACGGCTACGTAACGTTGTGTATATATCAAACAGGCCTTTGCTAGATATTTCACTGGTTAGAGTTTAATGTTTTATCTAATTTTATATGTAGGTTGAAGACTGTTTTTGCTGTTTTAATGCTAGTCAATAACTTACTAAAGCCTTTGTCAGGAATTTATTTTTTGTCCATTTTAGTACTTAAATTAGTTTGGTACGGGTATTAAAAAGATGATTCTAAATCCAGTATACTTTGATCATTTCGTTCCACAATAAAGCAGAAAAAATATTTTTAACTTAACATTTAATTACGAGATAATTCTACGCTGATATGTCACTCCTATTAATCTTTTGGTATGTACTTATCTTACTAAAACTTTTAACAAGATTTCACAACGGTATATTTTACATAATAAATAACTTTATGGTCAAAGTTACATTTATTTTTTAGTCTATATATTTTCTTTTCGTAGCAGTGTGGCAAGGCTCCGCTACGAGCTACGAGCTACGATCAATACGTATGGCACGCGACATCCCAACGCTATTGCTCCCTACGTATTTATAGTCACCGGAAGATTTCACAGATGGACCGTTTTTTATTATTGCTTAACAAAATAAAATTCTCATGTCCACTGTTTAAATTTACAGGGTACCCTAGAAATTGTTTAAAAGACATTTGTGTTTCTTCATTTTTTTGTTCACGTCAGTACGCTACTTTATTTTAGTATTAACTTTATTTAAGTAAGATATAATTTTTTTAAACTAAACTATGACTGTAACACCTGTTTAATAAATTCTTCGAGGGCACTGGCTATAATTTCGCGAAGTACTAAGCAATATTATTGAATAGCTATCGATACTTTACATCGTTACAGTAACACATATTAATGTCTTTAATTTATAATGACGTAGGTAATAAAGATACTGAGTATTTTCGTGTTTGAGGGTTTACAAAATTTTTACTCTATGTGTTATGAAAAAGTGGAATCGTTACTTTAAAAACATTTAATTATAACAATATAACTAGTACCAACTATATAGTAAGTCATGATGCACAATTTTCTGAAGAACGTGTAGGTAAAAATACGATGGTAAGGTTACGTACATAATATGTAGGTACCTACAGGGGCGAGAGAGGGCGCAACTGTCGGAGGGGAGACAAAATGGCGGAATAAAACCTGTATTCTTTCCTTGTGCAAGATGTTCTAGCTTATATTCGATTGGAAATTTTATGTTTAGTGTTGATTTTGAATTCAATTTTGAAGTTGTTAAGTAGGTTCGATAACTTTTTTCGACCATAAAATGTTTCATATTCTCTTTCCATCAGTTGATTTGCCTGCTCATTATTAGCGAACTTATCATCTTTATGAATATTATTTTTATAAAAGGACCCCCTATTTTACGCTCCATTTTTGGTCGGACTTTATACTTAAATGAATTTTATTGTCAACAGCCGGTCTTCCATACAAAGTATACGGCGGGCATGAAGGTTCGTTGACGGAGAAGCGCAAACAGCGACGTATCCGAACCACCTTCACCTCGGCACAGCTCAAGGAGTTGGAAAGAGCCTTCCAGGAGACACATTATCCCGACATCTACACCAGAGAAGAGATCGCCATGAAAATAGACCTCACTGAAGCGAGGGTACAGGTGCGTTCATAAATTGTAATCAGTCTTAATTTTAGTTGGTATACTTTTTCATATTTTTACACATTCTAAGCTTCACCGTGATATTATTATACTGTTTATAAGTTAGGTATAAAGTTTAAAGACTTAATTCTTATGCAGAAAATTTATTAAAAGATCTTTCTTTCTCCTATTATCTATTAATAATATGCGTAAGCCAGTTGATTACTGTTTTCTTTTCGTTGTGGCTCTGGTGCTTAATACGTTAAACTGTTTGAGCCACATGCTCGTTACGTAATATTGGCCAAAAAAATATTGTTTTTTGCACCGTCCGTCACTGCATTTTCGCAGTCCAATTAGTGTCCTGTAATTCGGCCGCGGCTGACGGGCGCCGAGGTAAAAAAGATAGCAGATATCTCGCGGTGTAACCGTAGTTAATTTTATAATAGGCGTTTATTTTTATGTTAACCGTACCGACTGCACGTCGTGTGCTTCTGAATGTTTAATGCAATAAAGAATCGAGCGACTGCCGCGACCGCTCGGAACCCAGATAGCTGATCACGTATGAACCCACGGGCGACCCGTCCACCGACACGACGATTCTAATTTCATATTCTAAGAACGATGACGCTCAACAAACCTACTCTATTATTATTTCAAGGCATGACACACTTCAGAACATTTTTGTAAGATATTAATTCCTAAACCAAAGCATATAACCTACTCCTTTAGATCAATAATTTAAGTTTATGAAGTAAAAACATGAAATATGTGTTATTGCAACAAGGAAAAAGTTGCCATAACATGGACAATAAATTATAGTGAATGTTTTCAGTTATGAGCAACAAAAACGTTGTATGTGACATGAGTAAGTACATAATGGAAAAACAATGGCGAAGCTGGGTACATAGCGACGGCACGGCACCCTCTCGCGGAAGCACTCATTACGTTAAAAAGTGTATCGGAATGCCGGGGAGCGGCCATAAATATCGCGAGCGGTCGCGTAACTCAAGCGCGCGCGACTCCTGATAATTAAAACTCGACTGGAAAATACGAATTCACATATTACAATTAAAATTTGGTAAAGCGACCCACGGCAAATACAGCAGTAGTGCACACGCAAATGTATCCGTAATGAAATTATTTTGAAACATTGCTTCATTTCCATTATTTTATTTGCTTGTATATATCCTTTTGTAGTAAAATTATATTTATTGTAAAGAGATCGACTTGATTTTTCAGCGACTGGATGCTGTGAGTAGATTACGTACGAATATGATAATTTTAATTTACATTTCAACATGAAATATACATACCTATATTATCAATTTGGAAATAAACTTAGAAATAAAGCCTCTTGCATTATTGCTTTGATAACAATAACTGTACTAAACTTACTGTAACATAATACTAACTAATCTACTTATTATAGGTAAATACAATATAATGCTAGATTTGTATTGATAATAATTTCAAGTATCGAATGGCGATAAACCATTTAAAAGTTTTTACTAGCTAACCATTTGTATTCACTGTAATGGCCAACACTTAAGGTATATAACTTATCTACAGCAAGTAGGTATGTCGTAAAATATGATATTTAAAATGTTGTTCCAAACATGTTTAGCATTTTAATCTGATTACCTGTATGTACCTAATAAAATAACATGAAAGGAAGAGTAATTGTACAACAGCACGGATATGCAAATAACCAAAAACAAAAATAAATACGACATGTCCTAATTCAACACGTGAATCCTCAAATTCATCAGGCGGTTCGCAAACATGGCTACCTGAAAGCGTTGTGCAAACGAACAATTTGCTGTAAACCGTCCGCACTCTGTAATAAAAAGCCGACCACCTGCTTCTAGAGCAAAAGGAATCATTTGAAAAATGACCAGCTGGTTTATAATACACAGCGTATTTTTTCCGTGCGCACGTTGTCATAGGGACAGGGCAATTTAATCCATCAAGCGACGCTGCACGCCAGCGTCCGACCCGATAAATTGTATATAATTGCCAACGATTTTGGTTTTATTATGATTCTCGCATGGTATGAGGTTAGATGACGATTTGATAAAACTATGTATGATTATTTACTAGAGTTTAGTTGACAAGTTGAAGTAATACTTATTGGATCTGTTGTCTTATGAAAAATCGATACCAGTTTGAATCGGACCAAAAGTTTTGCAGATTGTAAGTTGGAAATAATAACTTTGTTTTTACTTTACTGCGCCATAAGAAAGGTAATGTTTTTCGGCCGTATGTATGTTCATGTCTTTAGCACGGTAGGTTTAATTGGCTCTATGGATTTTAGCATGTAAGGTAGCACTGGATTCGACTTCACTGTGGGACTAATAAAAAAACTTAGCAGTTGGATTTTGTTTTTAATTAATTAGATATTTCTTATTCGTATCTGAAAAGACGTTCCTAACCATTAACTATTTGAAATTGGAACGAAAATTTCATTATTCGAGGATTGCTAATACATGATACATGCGAAGCGGTATGCAGTCCAATGGCGAAACACGTGACAGCGAGTGCACGGAAGATTGACACGACCAACGGGAGTTGCCGGTCTGATGTCAATTTGGTTTCCGATCTTACATCAAGAGATTGAATGCTACTGGGAATTCGAGCCGACCAATATTAATATTTACTCACTGCTTAAATCTCGAAAATACTCGTAGGTACTTCAGAGTAAAAAAGCTTTTTAAATTAATGGTATTAAAAACTTTTTACCCACAGGAAAATGGTCATTGTGAACATGTAGGGCTAGGATACGGATCATACAATTGGTCTAAAAGTGTGCTCCCAATGGTTTTAATTTTAATGCATTGGATAAAAATAGTAAAGTAATAATAATAAATATACGTAGAATAAAAAAAAGAAGATTAAAATTTTATGCAGCAGTTTTTGGCTCTTCGACATTTAAACTCAAAAACGATTAGTGCATATAGGAATACAAGAATCATACAAATAATTTCTTTGTAACTATTAGCGGAACCAATGAGGTTTAATTAAGCTTTTATGCTACCCATTATACATAACATTCAATTTCAGTGCTTAATTAACAGGTTACTGATCTATGTACGGATTAGATAATTATAATTAATTGATAAATATTACAGAATTCAAATTTAGAAAATTTGTCTGAAAGTCACACATTTTTCAAACCTAACATTATTCGGGAACTCGAATCGGCAAGTCAAGTGGCGAGCAGGTGCGACACGTGGCAGCACGCGGCGATGCGTGGCGCGCGCGTGTCGCTTATACTCGTACGTGATTAGACGCACTTGCCACAAATGTTTGTTCGTTAGAGCATTAAACAATTTTCGTTTTATTCAGAGACAGTTTATTTCAGAGCCATCAATCTATCATGTATGAATTAGGTATCTACTTTTATTTTCTTTTAATAATAACTAAAATTAAAATTTGGTCCAAATTAAAGAGGCACTCATAAAAATCACATTGAAATTAAATGGTACTAAGACTTATTTAAAAATGGTACAAAATATTAGTGATCAATAGACATAATATTGGTATAGTTAAACATAAGTTTTAATAAATTACTAATTCCAATTTAATTTATGTTCTCCCCTGGCCACGATTTTTAATAATATTTTTTGTTTCATTTACAAAATGAAATATACACGAAGTTGTAATATCTACTAACAGATGGTGTAGCACTCGGAGTAACTACCTTACAGTCAATGAAAATTCTGCGTAGAAAAAATACTTAAGTTAAAATGTCATTACTCCATACTGTATTCACGTATTGTTTATAAACACATATAGTGAATCGCTTCATTAGAGCGTGCGCGGTAACCGCCCTGCGCCCTAAGTTAATCGCGTTGATTGCGGTCCGAGCTATCACCGATTGTAATCACTTAACGTCGTGTCCCTTACCCTTTATCCGAATTAGAGGATGTCATTGACGTTATTAAAATCTGCGGATAATAGAGGATAATGCTATTCAGTTATCCTGTAAACTGCTACAGGTTTGCGGATAAATTGGAAGGCTGTGTTTACGTAGGTAGATATTGTTTTCTTGTCATGTTTTTACTTACTTTAAGTGATTTTTATTGAAACAATGTTCGATATAAGTATTAATATTACACAAAAATATTATTTTTGTTTTATTTTTATGTTCATTAATCCTATGTACTTTGCTATCGAAATTAATATTTTGTTATTAATCAAAAAATATTTTTCAATTTCATTTGTGAATACTTAAGAGACAGAGGAGAGAAAGCGTTATCGGATTCTTTTGTTACCTACTTTACCATTTGTACTATAATAGTTACCTTCTACCATAAGCCGCGTCTAGGTACTTTGTTCCAAAAAAAGCTGTACTTAATATTGATTTCACTTATTACAAGTACGTCCTTACTTGTGCTTTTGTTCTTTAATATCGATCTGACTCCTACTTACAAAACTTTACAAGCGTGAGCAACAACAAGCCGAACGAATCGAATGACAAAGTAATCGATTCGGTATGCTCTATCGAGATGAAGGGCGCACAGAGCAAAGAATGTATCTACTTCCGTGGAAGGGCGTGACATTAGATACGGCGCCAATAAGCCCGTTATCGCAGTTGTTATTGTTAATCTGTCGCAGCACCAGCGCCAACTCCCGCGCCGTGGGAAGACTGTTCGCACGATGACGCGCGATTGCGCCCGCGCACCGTATCTGTCGCTTGCCTTCCCACGGGTGACATTTTCATGATCTCTGTTATTATTTTTTACTACAATTTGCTCAGACTATTGGTATAGGTCTTGTTTACGTGGTTTTGTATATGAATTCCCTATATTTTTTTTGTTAAAGTAAAATAAAAAATTCTTAGGCCTCTATTAATAAATCGGAAAACGCTAGGCAAAATTTTATTCTTTTACCTAATTACATAATAAACAAGAATCTAATTCTTAAAACATTGTATCACTATGCAATTTATTATTATTTTTTTATTTGTTCAGTAAGTTCCTGAAAGCTAAAAACCGCGTACTATCGTTGTATACGTTGTCTGAAGTAAATGTGCATTGTCTTTATTTTACTCAACTATTAAATACTAGCTTTCCGCCCGCGGCTTCGCCCGCTTAGAATTCAGATATAATCGCGCGACTTTTTCGCGATAAAAATATCCTATGTCCTTTCCCAAGTTCAGTTCTATCTTCATACCGAATTTCATCAAAATCGTTTCAGTGGTTTAGGCGTGAAAGCGTACCAGACAGACAGTCAGAGTTACTTTCGCATTTATAATATTAGTACGGATTACCTACTTTATTTATTTTGTCATGCACGAGTAATACTTTCCCAAAAATCCATTGCAGTCATTGATCTAACTATAGCGTCGTTATTTTTGCATTAATCTTCATTACGCTTTTCAGTTATTGACTATAAAGAAGTGTGCAAATCGTAGCAGGCACTTAAAGTGATTACTGTGGTGCGACACGGCAGAGGGGACTGCACTAACTATAAATTGTCGTAGCGACACTACAACATTAGTACCTAATTACAAAGTTATACCTATTTTAACCGACTTATTATAGTTATTTTCTTGGTTTAATATTCAACGTTTTAACCGAGCAATATCAGTAGTCAATCGAAATAGTATCAAATTAGTAAATCAAAGTTAAAAATATCTTTTATGTTAACGAATAATAAAGAGTAAAACGTACCTTTTAGTATTGCTTATTTTTACCCGCCTATGCAAGGAGGGTAATGTTTTTAAATATTTAGTTTCCAAGCTCTAAATCTATCAATCGCTGTCATTAAAAAGGCTTATAAATCTTTAGCCGAATAGCAAGACATATTAAATGTTTACCATTTTATGATTTGTAAGACAGTCCACTAATACATTTTTCATTTAGTATGGGAACGTTATCCCATAAAGATATTGAATGTGGAAATGGTGTATGTGACGGGTCTCACACGTTATTTTTCATTAAGTACTATATCCCCAGGGATGGCCTGGGATCAAGTGGGTCCCCTTGCAAATAAAACTATAATTTGAATGTGAGAAATTTTTCCGCGCTGTACTCGTACTGGGAATACTTATCAATGAAATGTCAAGGGATTTTCTATTACACGGTTATCGTGAAATATCGTGTTATTAGTGCAAGATAGACATACTGTATCAATTAGAACATACATTGTTTTTTTTAATATGGAAGTTATAATAGGTAGATATTATTTGGAATGCAATTGATTTATTTTGTACTTCACTAAATTGTTTAAATAGTTGTAATCTTCGCTGTTATGTTCCTTATCATTAAAAAATTGTGAACGTGTATTTTTCTATTTTAACTATGACATTTAATTAATGGTTCAGATTTACATTTGATGGTAGGTGGCGTACGAATCGATTTAACTATTAGAGCTAATTAAATGCTGTCATAGACAAAGTTCAATTTGATATGCATTTCTTTTTTCTTACGAAAGGTGCATTTTTCATTTATGTAGAGTAGCTATGGTAACGTGTGCCTAGTCAGTTAGTTAAACAAATATACTTGTTAAGGTCACGGTACGCATAATGAAATCGTCTAAAGGTAATTGTATATTCTATAAGCTTGCAAGCTTTATTGTAAGCTTAATACAGCTTGGTGAACTTTTTCATACGTTCACGAATAATCACGAGGAATGTAATATTCACTTTGCTGTTTTATCGGAGCACCCTATTGGAAATTTATTTAGTCGAAAACAATCGGTGATATTATTATGAGAAATGTTCATTTCCTCGTTGGCTTGGGGGAACATAGGAGAGCCGTCAAAAACTATCAGTTCGCGCATTATGTAGAGATCCTTTAACGGAATCACTGTTGTTCTCATAACATTATGAATAGATTTATTAGGTATCAGAATATTACCAATATAACAGAATACCTTTAATGTTTGTATATTTGGTTATATTTAAGTTGTTGAAATCTCAACAGAGTTGAACAATTTCTCAATTATACATAAAGTAAATTGTACCTACGTATATTTTTGAATTAGTTCCAATTGTAAAAACCTGGAAGATGTCAATTGATATCGGGCTGTTCCAGATTTTAAAACACATATTTAATCATATAAGTATCAATGTCACCTTTACGCGTTTAAGGAAGAACTGCTAACTAGTTTATGAAGGGAAGTTATAGTAAGAATACTTAGAATATCGATGTTACAGAGTAATGAAATCATAATATTTGTTCGTCATATACCCCTTGATCCCATACTTGGTCATACTTGTTCTCGTTACGACCATAGGGCTCACAACCCATTTGCCAATGTCGAGATGCACAAGTGCCGGCATTGTGCATTAATTGCACATTATTTTTTCACCCCGTACCGCATCACCAGTTCTCGGTCCATTTACCGCTCACTCCGTTCATAGACTGCCGGCTAGCGGGGAGTTTATCAAAATATATCCCATCTGTTACTCTAAGTCTTTCCCATTATTGATGACTTTTATATCACCGTTGCTTATTTAAAAAATATTTCGTTTGGTTCCATATTAAATCACGTAACACAAGAACCAACGAGGTTTTCAATTTTTAAACTAGTGGTTTTAGTAGGTACTACTACTAGTAGCTTTTTCATTATTACTAATATTATTATTTTTTCATTATTTTCATTGTCTATGACACTTTAGCAGGGTCGAACGAGACATAGAAGACTATATCTAATTACAATGTGATAAGATCAGCCCAATAAATTGATGACAAAAATTAATTCATTAAGTTTCCCAGTACTCTGGTCTCATACAGTCTCGTGCGCAGGGATGAGTCAATTGAAACATCTGCCGATTGCAATCGCTTATTTGTCGTGTCACGTGCCAATGGCAACCGATCAACTGATTAGAGAGTATTGTCTCGCGGAAGCACGTCGCGTTTGCTCACGTCACGGCGACGTCACGATGATCTGTCAAAATCGATTCAAATGTGTTCCAAATTTAATTGAATGCGATGAGTTTAGGGAAGTGCCATCCATGCCAAAAGCCAGAAATACCTAATGATTAATACACAGTTGAGAGCCATAGTAGAGTGAGCAACATACTCAAATGGATTTGTATGTACTTGTGGGTGTTGAATTATGCGAAGAGAAGAATGTAATCGTCATTTCGGAAATTGTTAGCTCATAACCGAAAAGCAGTTTCTGACTTTTTTAGAATGTCGCGTGTGTTTATAAAAGATATATTGTTATAATGTTTTTGAAATTACTGAAAAATATTTAATTCGCAATAATTTACTACAATACCAATACAAATCTTACTATGCGTACTATTATCAGTGATCTATTATCCTAAGGCGGTGCATAACTTGGTTTAATCAAGAAACTTTTAATACTGCTTATCCTTATTCTTAATCATTATCTACGAGTATTTACGGTAGTTTCGCTCTACATACATTGATACCTATAAACGATTTTGAATTTGACTTTAAAATTAGTTTTTTCTGTATCACAAGTTATTTAAGATATTGTTAGTGACAGTTCTAATAACACTTATTTCTGACTGTATCGTAATTGGTGTTTATTTATGAAGATCGAGCAGGGGCCGCGTGGATTGTTCGGAAGGTAATGGCGCGTACACTATCACTGCCGGCGCATCTGTCGTGTCGTGACGATCACCGTACGATCATTAAAAAATCATTCACGCTGTAGTTAAAAAATGCTCTATCATGGATAGGATTATCATTAACTTTATTGTGCGATGAACTAGTTGTAGACTGCCTGTCTGATTGTTACTGGCAATATGAAGTACAATTTTGTGTTTTTTCTAATCGAGTGCCAATCATATAACGTTGATTTACAGCTTACAAGAGAGTGGGTGTGTGACTTTTTCTTTTGGTATCGCATTAGCATTTCCTGCAATTTATTTGAATAAAATTTTTCTTGAGTGTCAATTTAGAAAATTAAAACTATAAGTAAGTTTAAAACATAATAATAATGCGATGACTTTATTACTTAATTGTAATTGAAATAACAATTTTTATTATACGCGTCTATTTCAAACTTTGATTTTGTAAAAAAATTTAAGAGATTAAAATAAATGATTTACTCCATCTTGTAGTCTCAGACTTTAATAAATTAACTTACCCATTAAATAGTATCTTACTACAGTGTCTATAGTATTAGATAATTCTACAATAGGGCTAGTCAAATAGGATGAATTGCGTCAGCACACCTGTCGACCG
Source organism: Lerema accius (assembly GCA_001278395.1). Classification (NCBI taxonomy): domain Eukaryota; kingdom Metazoa; phylum Arthropoda; class Insecta; order Lepidoptera; family Hesperiidae; genus Lerema; species Lerema accius. The sequence continues at coordinate 1,849,501 of LGAG01000797.1, forward strand.
CGTTAAACGCTGTCGAATAGCCGACAGACGGCCTGAATAAACTACGTATTCATCTCTTTATTATGATGTGTTAATCCCGGATTATCAGCAAATGTTAACACATGTTACCAGTTAGTAAAAAATATTCAGACCCCTGAACGACGTATCATCGATTTAAACGACGATCTAAAAGATACCTTATCATGCAGAAAATAAATGTTATTTATAGGTGTCGCGGTAGGGGTGCCAGAATTGGGTGGATTATCGAGGGTAGCTAATATTATTTCGGGGCGTACGGTGTTGCCTTTTCATCCGCTAAGTATAAACAGGAGGGTGTGTTCACTGTTTGATCGCGCTCGACCGCTTCGCCGACGATTGATTAACTTTGCAGAACTTGTTATTGGGTAAATAGACCTGTTAAACCTACCAACCAACATTATTTCTTTTAAATCGTTATAAAATATAGTAAGTCTGTGTGTTCGTAAACTGTATATTAGTACAGCGTATCTTATCTAGCTCTGTTGTCTCTCTTATTGATCCTTATAATCAGCTTATAAATGTAAAAACTAAATAGTATTACTGTTACTTTGTATAGTGAAAACAGGAAAGGTACTTCGACTGTACATTTTTGCTTAACTTATAACAAAATTTAAAGTTTTGATGCTAACCTTTCAATAAAACAACCTTATTGATGCAGATCATAAACAAGATATCTATTATACATAGATGTCACAAATATCTTAAGATATCGTTATATTTCAAGTTTAAAGTTAAACTATTCTGTGACTCAAATAAAAGTAAGTAGGTAAAAGGCTTTTTACTCGTCTATGCCAGAAGATCGTACTCGTATATTTACGTCAATCTCTACAGCCCAAACGGTTTGACCCTGTGTTCCGTGGTTTGACCAATGTTAGTGGATTCGTGGAACTTTCATGAGCTATTATAATTTTTACACATGAATTTTTGGCACTTGGATTTTAGGATTCTGTGAAAGATTCCTAGTTTTTCGTTTAATGATCATTTCAAGGTAGATGTAGTACCTACACAGTACAAACACAACCAGCCTCATAAAGTTCGATTTTTTGATTTACGAGGTAAATGAATAAGTGATTGATGTTCTAATGATGTAAGGCTTCATGGGTTATATTAATCATAGGTACGATAGAAATAAGCAGCTTGGTCATCTTTGACCGATACCTCATTTTGTTTAACTAGCTTCCGTGTACGATAATATTGATAGCCGTGATTGGTACAGCAAATCGTGGAGCCAGTAGGCGGGTTGTGGCCGCCGGGTCGACCGGGGCGGCCGGGGCAACCCGGGCAACCCGGGCAACCCAGGCAACCGACGACTGGGCGCCGAGCCCGAGGCGAGTGAGGCGAGTCGATGCCGGCACAGTCAATATTTGCGCTCCACCCGGCCCGCCTAATGAATACAATTAGATCATTCCGCGCGGCCTCACGTTTTTCATACGCCTCGATAACTCGCCCTCTGACAACGTGTCAAATAAAGACGCCCAACTGTAACCTTTGTATATCCTCATCAAATAAATGTGGCTTCAAATGTACTAACATGGCTAGGTCTTTTAAGTCCTGATTTTGGTAATATGTTTATCAGTATTTAAACACTTATGTAAGTTAAGTGGGAAGGTTTCAACGACTTTAACAGCAGGTATTAAAGGTAGGAACCTTTTGCGGTTGTATTTAAAAAAGCTTGATTTAAACAGCAATTTTACACTATATCTACCAGAGCAGTATGAATGTTCTTTTTAAAAACTTAATTGACAGTCATTTTATTAAGAAATCTTGAGCGAGGAAATGTATGATAAGTCGTTAGAAAACTTGACTCAAAATATTGGGCCAATAAATAAGGATAAGGACAAGTTTCAAAAACGCACGTCATTAATCGTAAGTTATTTCAAATTTCAAACAAAATATGCCCACACCTCTCAAACATCGCTAGCACTTTAATTTTTACACGTATAAACATGACATCGTTAGAGCTCTTGTATGCACCATCTGTAAGGTGTTCGAAAGCCTCTGTCCTAGCAGAGTTGGCTGATCCGTGGAACAACCGTTGAATACATTAACCTTGTTTGTTCGCCAGTTTGCAGTCGCAGCGCCACATGGCGTCACGCCGTTTGTTTATTTTAATACTCAAGCAATGTTGTTGCTGTTTGTCGAGGGAACCGTATAAACTACCCCTGCGGATTCATAATGTAAGGTGGTTGTCATTGTAGGTTCACAGTAAACAAGTGATTCTTCAGCTTTTGGCACTGAGTTAACAGTGTACCTCCATAATTTAACTTTAGGTTAACCGCAAAAAATGTTATGTATGGAGATATTTTTTAAAGGGTTACCTACGAACTCATATTATATCTGATCTTTAAATTCAACACAATACCAAAAGGTGTTGCTTTTGTCCATATGAAATTGTTAACTACTTGACCTGTAGATAAATACATAATTAAATTGGGTATTTCAGGTGTTTTAAAAATATGCATTGTGATTAGTTTAGCATTTACAATCAAACGCTTTTTCAAGAATCACCTTCCGAAGAACAATTTATGTCATTAAAAGTTTTTCTCGGTCAAGTCGTAAAAATTTTATAACGTCGTTAAAATATTTGGGAGAACGCAAAGTGGATAATGGTTTCGTATTGCGACACGTAATTACGTTGTACAGGTATTACTCTCGTAGTTTTTTTTTAATTTCGTTGTCGAACATCGTATATTAATGTCTAGTGTTTTGTAAAACTTGTCAAACTGAACTTATATTAACTAGAGTTATAGTATTAATGTGCTGATTATGTTTTAATATAGCGAAACTCTCGAGTCTCTACCTATCACCTCCTAGAAAATCCATTTATTGCATATTATATGCAATATGCAAGGCTATATAGTCTTTTTTTAAGTTTAAGCTTAAGATACATATTATTTTTCATTTCGGATATCCGACAAACTCAGTTACAGTAAGGAAGATTCAGAACATCCTAATTCATTTGTTTGAATACAATAGCAGTCATCTGACCCAATTAGATGGAGTCCTTATCAAGCGACGTATCTATCGTAGCGAGGGTGGAAGGCATGTGCAGTTCGTGTGCATCTCCTGTTTAATTACATTTGTCGCCTCCCGCCGCGCCGGTCCAGTAAGGTTCATTTGCAAAGTGCAATTCAATGCCGGCCGATTGTTTCGACCCCGCGCTTAATTGCCCGCCGCACGCCCGTTATTTATTATTGACATTAGTTTGAATATTTACTCCCGTTTATAGGTTGCCATTCATTCAAGCACGCATTTACGAAAATATGCAATCTGTGCTAATTGAATTGCTGCTGCTCGATTTCGCAACAAAGATTAAATTGCATACGACAGTTTAAAAGTTTCATAAGTGGTAAATATGAAAATCATAAAATTCTGCACTTAATTTATAAGTTAGATAGTAGCTAGCTGGTTAAGAAACAGAAGATACAATAGAATTTCATTCGGTTAGAGCAAGAAGAAACGTCAGTGAACATGAATAGAAAACTGGTGATATCATCTATTTTATTGATTAGATATTAATAAGGACATTGGTACTGGGAGCAAGGAAAGTTGGCTT
>LGAG01000797.1:1858682-1886964 GCA_001278395.1 Lerema accius
CCGCCCGCCAGATTTTCACTTCGGCTCATTTGCGCTAATTGTGCGCGCGATTGTCACTCAGGCTTGAATAAACAACGGAGCCACAAGGATTAGGTGATTAGCGCATAATTACGTTACCACCATTATTTCATATTCGCCTGCAATTCTGATTTCGGCCAGATTTCAATGCACGAATTTTGACTGCTCACTAGCGAACACTTCAGAGGAAATCGAATTACTCAGAATCAGTTTGGTTTAAACACGATTCGTTTAGAAGTTTGTTCTAAAATATTTTACGAGTGCCGTGATAGTTAAAAGATTTATGGATTATACTTCCAGAGCTTGCGATACTTTAATCCCGCACATGTAAGACATGATTATAAATGTTGTGTTACAAGCACATGCCTGGATTTCAATTATGCATTAGCGTTGCTATGGACACTACTTTTTCTACGTTGGTGATTTCATTTTATAAATCAGTGGGGCATAGGATTCGCTCGTGGTGCAATCTCGAAAATAGACGGTATCGAATGTTCACCACTTATTACCAGGGGTCAAGTTAGCTTATTTTTCTGCCATTTAAATGCCAATTTATAGAAAATTCGTCAACAAGATGTAATTTGTCTTATTTATATTCTAAATATTATTCCACAGCCAACAAGTTGTGTGAAGAGTTGAATGGCGTCGGAGGCGGAGTGCCAGTGAGTGGCGCAGCCGGCAAGTGGGGCGGCGGTTGCGGGTTGCTGCGACAACCTTCGAGCTTCCCCCTACTCGGCGTCGCACCCCCCAACTACCTCCTCTCAGACCACCTCGGCACCCTCGCCAAAACGAACAACCATCTTTTCTAATGGCCGCAACACCTTCAGACATACGTAGCTCCATACCTGCCCCAACAGTACCGTAACTGACTTTAACGCAAACGCCGAAGAAGCGTGAGCGTGACGGTCTTTCTACTTCGACTGACAGAAACAGAACTACGAATGAAGGAGGTCCAAATAACTGTGTCAATCATCACCATAATATATCAAGAATTAGAAAGGAATTTTTACCGCATAATGTAGCTTTCGATATTAGGTAATACCAGTGTCAAAAGAAAATAAGCGCCGGAAGTAAGTGAATTTTGTCTAAGACTGGCATATTTACTTTTAAGCTTGAGACTACAAATTGCTGAAGAATAAAGATCTGCTTAAGCCCTGTTGTATTAGGATTACGGACAGCAGGCTAATGATGTTATCAATGAAAACTTTATCATTCATAATGATTATAAAAAACAATTGAAGGAGTTGATGTCTTAAAAGTGAATAATGAGTGAGTTTCGATTAAGACTGGAGGTGAATTATTAATTCATGAAAGATTTCAAGTGCCAAAACATAGTGTCCATTAAGTTTTAGGTAAAATTGCAATAACATTACGGAGGTTCCAGTGTATTATTGTAGGTCAAAGTTCAACGTACGTGTTAACCCCCATTTTAACTATAAGTAATTTTAATAAACACTGTTTTATTGTACAACCCTCTAATACGCTACAAAATCTTAAGTTATTCGAGTTTTTGTTGATGAAAACATTAGATGGGGGTACAATATACACTTAGTATTAATAATTGAATTTTGTGTGATAGGTAGAAGTGTAAATAAATGTAAACTGTATACGTTAAATATCCGAATGAAATCCTACATTCCTTTACCTTAGTGCCATATGGAGCAATAAATGTTTTGTCTTATAGTATAATCTTTGCATTGTGAATAAAATAGCGACCTAATAGGTAATTACGATCTAGTCATAGAAACAGTCATTTAATTTAAAAAATATTACGAATATTTATTTATTATCATTATTATAATGTTGTTCACGAGGAAACATTTATAATAAAATCAGATACGAGACGAACAATATTGTAAATATGTATGTATTATAAAGTTAATGTAAATATGTACCATGCATAATAGCGATGTACCCCGAGTGTATTTCCTATTATTGATGAATCTGTGAAGGGTGTTTTAATAAACAGATTAAAATAAAGGAACAATTTTATTTTTGTTTTCTGATATAACCTACGCATACAATAGAGATTATAAGGTTGGTTGAAAAAATTACCTGGAGCATTTGTGGGTTTTTCAGGCTGGCTATAGACGTATTAGATACTTCAAGTAGTCACTATCGGCAGCATAAAGAGGTCGATTTAAGCGATTATACAAACTGTCTGCTGCAAAGCACGTTTATGAAACGGGGGTAGATTAAAAAAAATGAAGTGCGTAATTGTATCATTGAATACCTACATGAATTAATCATTTTAAATTTTGAATTTTGCAAGCTACAAGTGTGGAAGTCGGACTTGAAGTAAATGATTCAAGCTGCCGGCGCTGACTGCTTGAAAAAGTCCGTGTATGGTCAGCCTTAGTTCGTTTATTTGAGTAAATAAAAACTTTATTCTTGAGTAAGGTGAGATGGTAATTAATCAAACGTTACTATGAAAGCAAAATCCGCCAGCATGACTTATTCGACTTATATTTATCCCGTGTTTTTCAACGTCAATGACCTTAACAACCGCGACCGGATTACGCGTGTTGAAATAAAAGTTGTCCAACAAATATACAAGCGTTGATTAGAAACAGCTAGAATGTAACAAAATCATGTTTTATTGCGTATTTCAGTAAAACATGGTTTGTAATTATTTATAAGCGATACTGTTATCATGTTTCTAAACTTACATATTTGCTGCTACTACATATACAGTGATCATCGACTTTCTCCTCAAATGCTGTAGTGTATAGACAACTAGACAATATTATACCGTTGTTAGGTACAAATGGCAAGTTTTGCCTAATAAATAAGCACGATATATTTTTAGTTTTGACATGGACGTAAGTAACACTTGTTATAGCTTGGTTTGAAACACATCTAATTTGAAACAAAAACAAAAGTAAAAAAAGTGATGAGTTGCGAGACCGAAAGTTTTTATAGAGTCGATTTAAATAAATTTTGAATCAACAATTAAATACTATTTTTACTGACATCAGATTCACTAAAAAATATTTAATATTTAGTTTTGCCTTCACTACTGGAAGTGCAAATACATAATACTTACCAATTATTATTCACTGGCCATTTCCAACGTACGAGTAACTCCGTGGTCCATCCATCAATCAGTTGCAGGTTTCCTGTTGAACATATGCCATCCCTGACTGTCACCACTCATTGTGATCAATACTCAAATAAATTGGCAAAGGGTAAAATATACTGAAAAAAAAGGTGTAGGAGATTTAAAAATACTACAAAGTATCAAAGTGAATTATAAATAACCATCATAACATCGAAGTGGTTGCTGCGCCAACCAAACGCTTCAGGATTACGAAAACTGTTTACAGTTTACGCATCTGAGATTAAACATGACTAATTCTGAAGCAACGCCGCGGAACTCACAATTTCACCACTTTACTAAACATGGCTTACACGCTGGCTGCTGAATAAAGCTCTATTTTCAATATTCAACTATTCAACGTGAGAAACAATATCAGGGACGTTCAGTGCAATATAGAACAAGCAAATTTTTGACGTACTTAGTAATCAATTGTAATTTTCTTCCAGTATTTAATGGCTTCTAATATGTGATGGGAACAGGTATCAATAACATAATGATGCACATTTATAAGAAAAAGATGCGTTAGGTACCTAAAAAAATTGCCAGATGTATCTTAAATTTTCCGAAATTAAAACGCCCTATAAAAATGCGACTTGTTAATTACTATTAATATTATAAGTGACAAGGGAGGGGGGTGGTTAATTAGATAAGGAGGTATAATTTAATGTATTATGCCATCCAACCAGCGTGGGTATTGGTGACAATGATAACTCAGCGAATACTCAAAAAAGCTCTCTGTGGGCGGCTCTACCGCCTTACCGTGTCATATCACGCGCGCGACACCTTCTAAAGAGTGATATTATTTTGATATCTATTTCACTACATTAATTTTCATCGCCAGCTAAAAGTTCATTGCGTTTAACACTACATCTATTTCAACGGATGATGATTTTGATTTCTTTATATTAAACACAAATCTTTGATATAACCGCATGATAGTATCATCGTGACATTTAATAAAATGTTTTATTTACGCTTAAAATGAATGGAAGCTGTTTTATATATTGTGAAACAAAGAGATTTTGCAATATGCAATATGGTATTGAATTGGATCGCGTAGTGATTCTGCCGCCTGTCTGAATACACACTAGGTACACATAGCAAACTAAATTGTAGAAATAAAAAATAAATTACCTATTATTTTTAACCATAAAAAATGTGGTAATGCATATTAAAAGACTTTCTAATTCACCACTGGAAATTTTGTGGAAAATCCATCAGTTAATAATTATTAATTATTATTAATTGATACCGCACGTGTAAGGAAACAGAGTCACCGGATCGGCACATGTCGCGTCCGTCAGTTACGTTTGGTTGACCACAACATGATGCCTCATGTAAGCCAAAACTTCCAGATCGGAATGTATGGAACGCAGTCTGGACCGTGCCAGCATTGACATTATCAGATTATCGATTAAATTGACAAGTACATGCGAATGTAAGTGTATTTTTAAAATGCAATGCCCAATATAGAGTTGGGTTTTTTGAAATATTTTCACTTTAAAACGCTATTAAGTAACTAAGAATTGAACAGGTCTTTTTAACTTTTGGGAATAATTTAAGCGTCGTATGTATCAAGTAAGAATTGCTTTTACGGTAAAATATTGCAAATTCGACCAATTTCAAAACGATTGATGATCAATATATCATCAACACCTTTGTCGTTGTAATCAGTAAAGCTATATTTTTTATCCTATAGTTAATAGTTATAATTAGCAATATAGTTAATAGTTAATAATGTAGGATCGACATCACACTTAAAAATATTTTCAACAAGTTCAATTGTTTCTGATGCAATGTCATATCTCTATTTCTATTTTCTTTCTCTAAATATGTCATTTCACACTTTGTATGCTAGTTATACTAAACTTTTGAATATGAGAAAGTTTTTCAAAGTAATGACCACTATTTTGAATAGCATGGAGAACGACGTCTCCTATTTATTATAACTCGTAGTTAATAGGGATTCGCAGTGACGTGTAACAACTAAAGAATCCCTAGATCGATATCTGGCCGATGGAAACGTGGCAGAATGCAGTGAAGTCACTTATTAACTAACTTTTTTACACTGAAATCGATGTAGGTACCTGTCAAAATTCCACCGGCCTAAGGGTTAATACCTACTACTGCTAAAGTAGTAAGGCCTACCTACTTAGCTGTTACCTACTTACTTAATATGCGAGTACCATCCTTAAATGAAACTATTCAGAGAACATCGACTTCTAAATGTAAAGACCTGATGCTTTTGCCTCTTGCATTGTTAAGTGTGTGTCTTAAACAGAAGATAAGATTACGTTAATACAGTCACAAGTACTAGCTTCATTCTAGCCTGGGTAAGGCTGTATCGCGTATCGTGGATAGACTCAGGACTTATTTGTTCGTAACTTTTGAGCGGTGCAAAACATTTACAATAAATAGCGTGTATGCCATTTTCAGAAGTCTCTATGATAAAAATATGTAATGTAATAAATAGACAGTCTTAAAATATCCTTCAGAGTTATTTGTAATTTTAAAGCAAAAGTAAGATGAACATTAAAGATTAATAAAAAAGAAACAAAATATATTTGTAAGCTTTAAAAAACATTCCATTCCACCAAGCAGTTAACAATTTTATGGCTAGCAAAATCGTAGAAACACTAAAACCATAAAAGAGACTTCCTTGCAAGAACTGTGTATACAACGAGTATAGAGAGGTTCTTGAGTCAGCAGTTATTTTGTAACATGTTAGTCGTCGTAGCGGGCGAGTTTTCCAGAAGGGCGCAGCCTGCACGCGCTCTATAAATACGTGGACTCAGCTTTCAGTGTTTCAGTCTAACGGTGCTCTCTGCAGCGACCTCACACCTCACACCAGCCACAGCCTCACAACACACAACATGTCTCTGGAACGTCAAGTCCGCGCTAAGGTAAGATTTAAAAATAAATCTGTGAATTCCATTTCAAACCAGAATCAAAACAAATTTATCACCACTTACACTCAATTTCTAAAGCTCCTTGTTGTTATCATGAATCCTAAATTGACCACATTTGTCCATGCCTACAGCTCGCTGCCAAGCGCAACCCAGAACAGGAAAAAGAATGCCAAGAATGGATTGAAACAGTCCTTGGCGCCAAATTCCCCCCTGGTGAACTCTTTGAGGATGTCCTCAAGGACGGAACCGTGCTGTGCCAGCTCATCAACAAGCTCAAGCCTGGCGCTGTTCCCAAAATCAACACCTCCGGTGGACAGTTCAAAATGATGGAGAACATCACCAAGTAAGTTTCACTAATTAACAGCTATAAAAAATACGCTGAAAAAAAACTGTCAGAGTACATTAATGACTAATACTCAAAGATAACATATATATTTTTATTTCGTAGCTTCCAAGCGGCCATTAAAGCATACGGCGTCCCTGACATCGATGTATTCCAGACCGTAGACCTTTGGGAGAAGAAAGACATCGCCCAAGTCGTCAGCACACTGTTCGCTCTCGGCCGTGAAGTAAGTTAAATAATCGTTAAAAATAACCAATGAAATTTTGCACGCAACATAAACATTTTTCAAGGTTTCTTAAGACTGCAACTAGATGATCGTAAACTTTATTATAAACAAAACAAATTCATAGATGTATTAGGCAGTCAGGTTTATATTAACGTATCCGTTCACGATTCGTTTTATTCTAAACACTGTAACACTAAATGACGCATTTACAAATTGTTTGCGTTAAAAACTCGTTTCGAGTTAGAGAATTTGAAACCTTGCCAATTTCTAACGAGATTTATGACGTTACTGTAACATTACCACATTTTTCTAAAATATCCAAGGCCATGTTCTGGTGAAGGAGGCTATTAAATTCATTGAGTGTTATTTTGAATGGCATGCGTTGTTTACAGACCTACAGGCATTCCGAATGGAAGGGCCCCTACCTCGGCCCCAAGCCCGCCGAAGAATGCAAGCGTGACTTCTCCGAAGAGGTTCTTAAGGCCGGACAAACCATTGTTGGTCTCCAGGCTGGTTCCAACAAGGGAGCATCCCAATCCGGACAGAACATGGGCGCTGGCCGCAAAATTCTGCTCGGCAAGTGAACAATTCGGAACATCGTCACAAGTGATATTAATTATAAGATAATAATATTTTTGTACGAAACTGTGGACGCTATACGGAGACTGTCAGGTCATAGTGAATATCTAGTCATGAGTGATGTGTAAAATTCTTCATTTTCTTGCCTAGCAAGAATTTGTTAAGATTGTGATCTACCTGGATGATGTCTAACGGTACTTTGTGTGCCATGTAGCGCGAAATTGGTTTTGTGTTTAGGATAAGAAGTATTATTATTTATTTATTTACAATTTATTTATTATTTTGTAATAAAATTTGTCCTATATCTTCTTGCTTTTTATTATCAACAAATGTTATGCAAAATAAAAGTCGTCAATTTTAGTAAATTAATTAATTAATTATTAACATTACCTGTATTGTAATAATAGCTCCAACTAGATACTCCCTGACCTCCACAACTCGCAAAATTTGAACACTTAAGCGTAAGCTTTCTATCTATTATCTGCTTGAGTAGAGTGAATATAATCTGATGCTGACATTTTAAAGCCAATAAAACATTCATAAACAAGCTTTTAATTATATCAATAAATTCTAAGACTATAAAATCAATGTCACATTTAAAGTATGTAATTAAAACGAAATAAATGAGTTAAGACCACGCTTAAAACTTTATAGGAAAATAAAATAAAATGGGGAGTATGAATATGAAAATCTGTTTGGGCAGCGCTCTGTGCGCCGTATACGTGCTCTCCACTTGTGGAACTTTCTTACCCAATGGATATCATTCCTTTTAGCTATGTAGTTAGCCCATTGCCACTTCAGCCGGCTAATACTACGAGCTATGTCCGTTACCCTAATACGTCTATACCTCGTTTTTTCGTCGTGACATAAAAGGTAAACAATCTTGGCACAACTTTTATTTATTTCATTAAGTAAAAAAAATATTTAGAAGTATACAGAAATGTATTTTAACATTAAATTATTGTTTATTCTTTTTTTTTTAATATGTGTCTGTCTTATTTTTAAATCGATAATTACAATAAAAAGTCAGTAAGATTGTTTACCTTTTATATCACGACGAAAAAAACGAGGTATACTTATTCTGGACTCGATTTCGTAAACAATTAGAGCAGAGTTTCGTAGAGTGCATTATCTACGTCATTAATGAAGCACAGCGTCTTGGATTTATATTTTATATACTTACAGAGATTCGAACGTTAATTACTGTAAAATTTTAATACTGTCTATAACGATTTATGTGACAAAATAAACCGCCTCTACAAGTTTAAACCTGCTTCCAATAATAACGCAAATGCGAACATAAACGAGATTAAATTATTGAGTTTTTAAGGTATACCTATTCGTTAAGACTACGAAAGCGTTTTTGTGTTGCTTTGATTGATTCTGTTAAGATACAAAAAGCGTGTTAGTATTTTCCCACACCTGTAACCTATAGGTTCGGTTGTCTTGTTGAAGATTTTCCCGTCGGCGCCAAAAAAAAGTCCTGACAGGTTTCCATTTATCCCTTTAAACCTTTAATGACATACAACAACTAGAATACGAGTAACACAAAAATACATCTTATAAAATAAGAGCCCAGTTGAAAAGTTTATTTAGTTTAGCTATTAGTTTATTTAGTTGTTTGAAACACATTTACACAACATAATGAGAACGGAGCCATAGCCTATGTGATTCAAATTCTTATTGAAATAAAGTTATTGTAAAAAAATATTTTATAAAAGTATTTAAATTTACCACAATTATTTACACTTATCATTGAGAGAATATTACAATTAACGCAAAATATAGAATACAGTGGATAACTTATTTACTGAAACGGTTACAGATGCATCTATAAAATAAAATCGTTAATGTTGTTCGGACCCTTAATTCCTTGATCATTTTGTCTCTAAATGATTTTAAAAACAACCTTATAATGAAGTTTTGTTGTTATTTTTTACGTCAATAAACTTCGTACCTTAAAAATGTAGAGTTCTCCAGTACAGCAAAAAATAAAAAAAAGTGTATTAACAATATGGCTAGCTTGAAAATAATCAAAGAAAAATCGAATATTAACAGTTCTATAACCTTACTTTAGTTCTTAAAGACTTATTTAAATCTTTAAAGAACTCTTTTATAACGCCTGATACAACGTAACGGTATCGTATCGCTCAAGAAAATTTTATAATCTAATCAACTAGGTAAATATGAAAATATTGTTAGAAATCCATTCAATTTAATCATTGGTTAGTAAAATATACAAAATTTAAAAGTATTTGCAATTCACAGTGTGATATTTTCCAGGCTTTTTTAAATTTTTTATCTAAACAACAAGATTATTAAATAAATAGGAGGTAGTTTTAAAAAACAAATAGAATTGCAATTCATTCCATTTAATGGTCAAAAAGTATTTTAGTGACACAATAAGCTATATAATTCTAATGTTAAATTTAAATCTTCTACTAGTTCCTATAATTTATTACGACATCTAAAAGTATTTTCAGATCCTTGAGTTTTAGCAATGGACGAAATTAGTGCGTAATATACCCGCCATCTGTTGTACCGTGAGGCAAACATGAGCCGTTACCAAAAAAGCTCGAGGCTAACGAATACGAGAATAACGGCGTCGTTACAAATAACGACCAACCAAATCGCATGGCCGAGCAAAACCTCAAAATAGGTGTTAGCCTGCCGTTTACTATTGCGACGTGGGTCGTTATTAATAGAAGCCTGCGCGCTCAGTCTGATGAAAGCATCGGAGCCTTCCGGACTGTTTTTTCTTAAGCCAGATGGCGCATAAAATTCATATACTTTTAGTTGTGAATTGTTCCGCTAGATGGGGCTGTACTTTCAAAGGTTCTCGGGCCCTATATTATTTCCAATGTGTACCAATAGGTGGCACTACTTACCTAAATATTATGGGTAAGTAATTTTTATTTTAATGTGTTAAGCGTTATTTATTTTCATTAATCTATTTTTATTTCGTAGCCAATCTATTAAAATAATTACATGCGAAAAGTCTACATAAAATTAACCTATACATTTTTTTTTCAGGACAATAGTTTGCAGATGTCTTTAGGATTTTTTTTTGCAATTGCTTTACATACCTACCTACATTCCAAAAGGATCTCATATTTTAACTAAGGTAGGTACCTAATATTTTAACGAATGTGTAGATACCTAAAATAACTGAGTGAGGTAATTTCCCAAATTATAATATTTTGATTGCAATATTTGATATAGGGCTACTGCGAGTTCTTTTTTGATTTTTGGAATTGAAATATTCATTTTCTGAATCTTAAAATAAAATTCATAAAAAGAAAAGGATACAGACATGTTCTTAAATAGGTGTGGCAGTAAAACATTTTTTTAATAACATTTCAATTTTGATATCAGAAGTTTCGGCTACAACAGAGTTCAGATTCCTTGTCTTTTTGAATATTAATAAATAGTTTATGAGTACTTTGTTTTACACAACTTCCTAAAAAGTTGTCTTGAGTCGAGGAAATACTGAAAGCGTGGAGTATGGTGTATTTTCGGCCAGTCAAGCACAATTAGGTCAGCAAATCAACTGTTCTTCGGTGCATTTTACGAGCGATTTAAAATTAAACTAGCGTTGGTGGTAGGCCGCTATGTTTCACAATAAGTGCCTTTAACAGCCGTGATTTATAAGTTAATATGCAGAACAACCAATATTCGACACATTGCTTAGTGTCTCAAAACAGAATGACTTCTATTACGTCAAGATGCAGAGCTAACGCTGTCTAAAATTAATTTCGGTATGTCACCTTCATACACGCACTTGCATATTACCAGCAAAGAAATGAGGTTATTGTTTGAGGACGAACATGCATTCATATATGTGCATTCGATAAACAAGTATCGTATAAAAATACTTTTGTTTTGCTGCGAGCTCAGCGTTTTATACTAAATCACTGGCAGCAAATTTATTTACGCGACGTTATGTTCTTTTACATTTGAAATAACTCCGGTGCATAGTAATTACGAATTCTAAAAAATCTTACAGACTTTGTTCTTCAACTAAGGTAAATTATAATTTACCTAATACTACAGCTGCCGCACATACCTTTAGTAAATTTTCATTATATTAGAGAGTTTTTACTATGAGGGCGTTTACCTTTACTTTGGCATCCCTGAAGAAGCCAGGAACACTTACTGGCTCTATTTGTAATTCTAAACCATACTTGGTCACTCTTAAATTCCAAAATTGCTGACGTCGTTCTACAACTTGTATTCCTATCTGTCAATTATTTAATTAATACTATGTATTGTAGTAACCTGTACTGTAGCGTGTAATTAAATCATATTCTATACTTATGTAAAAATACCAATATTCAAATTCCCCGCCTGTACCAAAAGGAGGGTATTTTTTTGCGTTAACGTACGTACTCGTATGTTCATATTTTTGCATGCTCTATCTAGAGTAAAAACCACAGAGCAAGGAATGTATCTGTATGTTTCTTCCGTGGTAAAACCGACTCGACGGATTTCATCATATAGGTGACTGGAACCATCTACATTGTCAGAGTGACATGCTACAGTTTTTTTTTTAAATACTTACTAATATTTAGTATTCGATTTTTTTTTAATTCATAAATAATCGATTTATTTCATTGCAAAATTTTAACCATACGTCGACCAAGTGAGAAATACTTAGTAACTAAATAATATTAAATTTTTGGCACAGGTTCTTATGAACAATACTTCTAAGTATGCGCCGATGATTCTTGATGATTTAAGCGTGACGCATTTGACGAATTCTTCATTCCTGTGTCATACATGCAGACATTGCCGTCGAACTTGCTGAAAAATTAGTGCAAAATGTTCTAGACGGCTTCTTGCCACTATATGAAAGTGAGCGTTGATGAATAATTTACTTGGTAAACAAACATATTTTATTAAGTACGTTTCTTTTTAATTTTATCGGGACTTTCATGAAAATATTATGGTTTTTATATTACTTACATATTAGAGGTTTTTTCACAAGTCATTTGTATAATAGAGAGACAAAGCTGCTAGGCCATTTAAGCTTATAATAAGGTATTATAAATCGAAAATTTAACATTAAGTTTAAAATTAAATTATCGGCAAAATATTTTTTTTAAAGATTACAAAATTTGACGTAGCATTGTAGAGTTAATAGTTATGAAAGTGTGTAGAGTCCTTATTTAATTTAGTTAGGTTTACAATTACCTACGTAATGCCTAATTTCCTACTTAATACTTCTATAGATTTCAATATTTATAAAAAACGTAGGTAAGCCTCAAATGGTTAAACCATTTTTAAGTGAACCATAAATAAAATGTAATTAACTAAATTATTCTTAAAATGCACACAATTTCATGTCTGTCGTTCCTTTATACCTAATTTATAAGATTCGAGTACAAATTATTGGCAAAACATTTGTTTGCACACGGTTAAATACCTTATCCAAAAATGTTTATTTTGTCTCATGCAAATTCACACACATTATGCCAAAGTTTTTTTATCGCCAATTATACTTGCCAATTTTTTTGTTCTTCCATAGTTACCTGACTATAATGAGACACATGATTAGATACATTTTTACTTATAATTAGTGTTTAGTAAAAATTCAACCTAATTGTAAATGATAGTGAATTCTGACATGAAAGTCTATTGACCCTACTCTTCACAACCTTTCTTTCATCTGTTTCTGGCTGAAAGCAATAATACCTTAGGCCATATTGACCTATCTCCTGACTTGTTTACTCATTTGGCTGATATTTCCATAACACAAGGCCCTCATATGCTTTACAAGCATAATTATGTTTGTTTGTTCATTTCTTTGGCACGTTCTACTGTACAATCTGCTTGGGGGATTTCAACATGTGAAGTTTCATTGGATTCTCTGTCGTATCAGTGACATACGCTATATTTTTTTTATAACCCTAAATAAATTTTAAGCCGTTGACTTAATTTAATGATGGCTTAATTTAATTGGTGTAATGTTATTAGCTTCGTTACATTACTCTATACTTACCGTAAACCGAATATCATAGTACATGGTACTTAGAAAGTTCTGGTAAACTGCGGAGTCCAGCTAACATTCGTCTGTTAGCGCTTTCGTGTACCGAAATAGCGTGGACTCGTAGATAACTACCGACGCGTCCGCTCCACAATTCGGATGAATTTTCATCCGTTAAAAATAGTAGGTATATGGAACAAGTTGCTAGTCCCTTGTAATATACACTAGAAATCTCTTTGTGATGGAGATATACATAGAAACACATGACACACACACATACACACAGGCCGAGAACATAAGTTAGATATACGTCGTATAACGTTTGTAATTTCTTGCGGTAAATAAAGATGTTCAAAAACATATTCTAGTGCAAGTTGATCAGTAAAAGAAGTGGTCATTTCTAATGTGTTGTTTTATGTAATGGAAATAACAGACAAGTTTGCAATACCACCATCTCTTGCCGCCTGCCTGCAATCTAAATTCCACTAAATAGTATACCTACTTGTAGATAGGGCTTGTATGACTACTAGTCATAAGTGTTTTATTTTTACCAATGGGTTACGGGACTAGAACAATCTATACACTCAAACCGTATTATTATAATGTAACATTACAATATATGTTACAACTGCAATATCAATAAAATTTATATTCGGAAAGTAAAAGCGGTGTCGACGATGACGCAGCACGTTAGGGAATTAAATTTGGATGAAACTTCATGTTTTTGTCTCAAATTACGTAGTATGATATAGCTAGGACCAAAATTGAAAATAGATGTAACTATTTATTAGGCAATAGATTAATGGAAGTAGTGGGTAATTTCCCATATGAAATCCTATGATCAAAACTGTTGAAACGGGTAGAGCTAGCGCCTAATATATTTAGAACTATGTTTCATACGTTCGATGCAACTCGACCGAAATAAATGATTACAGAATTTACAGATATGCATTTTCGTCTGAAGTGTTATCAACACCGCGAAGTAGAAAACAGAGCATGATGTCAGACAGTTTATTTTAATATCAAATAAACTACAAATACGCATTCAAAATATTGAAGTAAATTTTTCATGACGGCCATAAATTATACATAATGAATTTTGTACTTTACACTCGACTTGTTACTTTTCTTCATGTCTGGTATGTTAGGCGCCATTTTTGTGTTTAAAATTTATGACTACATAGTTTTGCAATCCAGTATTAATGTTTGGTAATGTAGCTAATGAATGGGTATAAACATAGACGTAATACTAGGAATTAAAATCTATTTTTGAAACGAGATTGGTAGACAATTTGTTATTATGACGATAGATATACACATATTAACTGATAGGTACTTAACTAGTGATTAACAGGTCAAATACATCATTAGTTTATTTAAAATTATAAATGTAAGTAATAAAAGCTATAAGGATTGCGAAATAACACGGGAGTATCTATCCATTATTTAATTTAATGTATCCACGCGCGCAACTTTTTCTATGTCATTACCGATTTGATCTTGAAAATAACACTGATCTGATTCGCACGCCAAGTAGGTTATTATTCTAGTACAACTAGATATAACAACGTATTCGTCCATTATTACGTAGTGATAATTTAATATTATAACAATGGTAAGTCAACATTCAACATGCGAAATGGTATACGAGTAACTTGTCAATATACAAAATTAACAGATTTTTAAATTTTTAAATTTAAATTTAAAGTTTTAACTTATTATAATAGTTGCTTTTTAGTTATTTTCTTTCGTAGCCTGTTTTGGTGCTCCATCTACGTTGCTACGTAGGTAAATTACTTATCTCAGTTCAATGTTGACAGGACATGATGTTAGAGAAAACCAGAAGTCGTGCTTGGTATTAGGTTCTTGCGTAAAGTTTATAGGTATTATTAATATTAATATTTTTGCTGATATGACAAGTATTAAATATCATGAGATACTAAAATATAACCAAGCGAATTCAGAAATAAGAAAAAACTACTAACTAGAAAAATAAGAGACGTTATTTATAGAAATTATGCGATTCCGGAACATATCTGACTTTTTTAAATTAAGCTTTTAATATGAAATTGTATATCGCTGAAAAATTAAATTTTGTTAAGTAAGCACTTACGTGCGTTGGCAAATTCATCAATTTTGTTATTTTATTAGATTTGAAGATATAAAAAAAAAATTAACAATCCTGACCTGCCCCTACACTAGAATTATAAGTATTTGGGGTGGTTTCTGTACCTTAGAGGTTTAAATCGATGATTGACAGGCATAATATAAATTATATGAACTGTTTTACTCAATGATAAAGTATTTTTGACATCCTGAAAGTGTTCGTAGTGCATATTTCATATCGTTAGGACATATACGACGTCCTTCTTGATGCAACGTGGTATTACTTATAATAACAAACAGCCAGATCTACATAATTATGTTAAAAAGGAATACGCACGCTCTGATAGCACTATCTGAAAGCACAGTGTAATGTCTGAAAATTTGATATAAGAAGCGTGGGAGGGGCGCTACCCACGATGGCAACATGAGTAATACCACGACTGTTCAGTTCTGTATGTTCGCTGAGTAACTGTGGTATGCGTGAGGGTTCACATATTATTTTAGACTCCACCCACGCGTTGCTTCATGGAGAGATCCACCACACCTGCGAACCGATTCGTAAACACCTGAATGTTATTTAATCCCAGATCCATAACATTCTACACGATCTACACAAACCGACTACGTAAACGGTTATAATATCACGTGAGCGAAGAACACACATTTTACACCGTCTCAAAAGAAAGTCAAAAGATTTTACAGTAAAATCTGGAACTAAGCCATACCTACTAAACATTTATATATACCTGAGTTCGTTGTCGTAAATGAAGTCGAATTCCGGAATACTTCTAATTATGTGCCAGTGTTGCGATGTCATTAGACTTTAATGTTTAGATCATTTGGTAAAATAATCTGACTTTCAAAGAGGCACTACCAAAATATGGTCGGCTTTGAATGCTTGCCAGCGGAAACTTTTCAAGCTTGACATTTTTCTTCATACTTATATATTATATTTTATAAGAAAACAAGCTGTTGCCCGCAGCTTTGCTTGCGGAAATTATAGTTTTGCGGTGATATTTACCCCCTTAAGGGTTGATTTAAGAAAATTGTTGAATAAGGTTCTTCATCCTTTTCAACCATACACCCAAACACGAATTTGAAAACTGCTAGCTTTAAAATTTGGTTAATTTTCATACAAACTTTTATCCCTTATTTCACCCCTTTATGGGTTAATTTCCAAATTTTTTTAAAATCCGCACTTCTTAGCTTAGTATCGAAAACTTAAATACTAATTTGCAAACTGCTTGCTTTAATTTTTTTTTAATTTTCATACAAACTTTCATCCCCTATTTCCCCCCCTTAAAGTGGGAATTTCCAAAAATCCATTCTTAGTGCTCCTCTACACTCTAGAAGGAACCTCTGTGCCAAGTTTCATGCTTCCAGGTCTATCCGTTTAGGCTGTAGCGTGTCTGTCAGTCAATCAACATTTTTATTAAGTATGATGATAATATATAAAATTAAAGACGCTCCAGCGGCTAATCTTAGTTGTGGAAATTAATAATCTTTTGAACATAATAGGTATCGTACATTTGTTCCGTAAATTGACGTTCAATATTTAATGCTACATTTTTGGTACAAGGCAAAATAATTGATTATATTTTTACTTTAAAACAGCTAGTTGCAAATGATATTCAAAAAATAAACCAAGAATCCGCCATAAAATTTAAATCAACTATAATGTATCCCATCATGTACAGCTTTCACACAGAAACTATTTCAGGAAAATGCGTAATCGTATATGTATCATTTAACGGATTATTTCTTGCCACTTTAAACAAAGATTCAGGTGATTTGAAAAAATTTTAAGTAGAGCAGAAATGTTAAAGTTGTGGGCGTTGAAGACTAGTCTGAACTTTAACGAAGTTTCTAATATTTATTAAATAAGCATCTATTCATGACATATCGACGACGTAATTCGTTTCTTTATTTAGTCGTTGCTTTCTGTGTAACACATACTTCAGATCCCGACTGGTAGATGCACGGATACGCTTACCGATTTATTGATAAACCTTGGTTTAGCTGACTATGTACCTAGGTACTAGATCTTAATCTTAGGTGTTCCTTTAATTGAGAGAAAAACGCTTTGTGCAAACGACAAAAATGTTATGTATTTGGTTTACCTACATTAAAATGAGTTTACCGAAATAAGCACTTTTATCCAATTACTTAAGAAGAGAAATACGTCCAAACAGTGTCAGAGAAGTTTTAAATTCGAATAATTAATAATTTCAGCTGTTTAATGTGGATTATACGCGAAGAAATATATCCGTTGGCTAAACATCCGCTGACTGATTCATCTGCTTCTGGAGCGGCGTTGGCTACCGACGAGCAAAATTGTATAGTCTACTAGAAAATGTAGGTAGGTACTAGTAAAAATGTCATCGCTGTTACCCCTGCCCGACGTTATTAAATATGTCGTGTCATGAAGATGTTGATGGATGAATTAGTCATCGGTAAGTAGTTAGCAATTTAGGTGGACGGTGTAACGACCACTTCAGTTATTTATGATACAGGGGATAAAAATGGCCCAAAACAAGGTGTTCTTAATTATTCCTGAGAATTTCGTGCAATAATTTGCGATGTATTTACGTGGTTTGTAAATTATATGCCGGGCTAATTGTGTTTATAGTGGAAATCTCCAGCATTAGATGACTAATACAGTCTCGATGGCTAATGCGGTTATTTGTTTATATTTCAAGAGTATAAAACAACTGTCAGCTAATACAAAAATAAACATCCACTATTTTCTGGCTGCATAGAGACAAACAATAGATGCATCAAGTCGTTTGTATAATGTTTATCAAATACAAAAATGTCTGAACATAGAACAAAATTATGAATAGAAAATATTGTTTGTAAACACAATCAATTTGTCAGTGACTTTATATTTATATATGATTTGAAAAATGAGAACATTTACATTGGGTATTTGATAAATTGTGTCATTAATTAATTTGTGTCATTACAGCATATCAGGCACATGACACGACATATCCACATCTACCTATTTATTATTTTTTCATCAGGGCCATAAAACATAAGTTGTACCACAGTTAATAATATGTGGAAATATTTTTGATTCTTGTTTTATTTTATTGATAACTAAAATTTAAATCAGTAGTTTCTGGCATGCAATACAAGTCATATAGAAAAAAAACGCAGCTGAAATATAAGAAAATAAACTTAAAAAGAAAAACAAAGTCAAATAAGTTCTCAAATGTAGGAAGTTAAAAGAAATAGAAGTCTGGAAATGCAGTTATTCTACGGCAAAAATTGTCAGGTTTCTTGTAAAATCTAATAAAGATGCACCTTGGACGGCAACATAAGGCCATACTTTTCAATTAAGATGTAGAGGTCGTAATGTTAAAGCTTATAAAGACGGACCTTGTAGAATTAGGACTTTAACTTTATATGCGATCTAATACATTTTCATTATTGTGACTTCGTAAATCTGGAGTTTATTAAACTATGTTTTAGTGAGATTTTAATATTTCCAAAAAAACATGGTACCTATCATAATTAATAAACACAGGGATAGATAGACACGATACATGCGAGTGGCTTTATTAGGTTTTATAATACAAAAATCTAAAGTTGACTTTAGTTATTATTATTTTTCTCCCTCTCATCTATAAGTTATTGAGGTTATAACCACCATTTTCGTTGTTAGTCCAAAAATAAATGTGGCCATCTATCCATCCTTTAGGCCTTAGGGAACATCAATCCTGGAAGTACCTACAACACTTCTAATTGGTATACGGCTCTTTCAATATATTATTATTGTCTACTCTTTGCCACTTGAGCTCAATAATCTCACTAGCTTTTTGTCGTAGTAACCTCGTAGCAACATACACGTAGTTCCCTGCTTAAGTTTTTATATGTATATTGGTGTCGTCTAATTTCAAAGTAAATACATCATTATGGTTGGCTGGGTGCTTAGAAAAAAATACTGATTAGAGAATAAATTGATGATGATTTTTTTAATAACGGCTTTGCTAGCTTGTTTTTGTCTATGCAACAAAAAATAAATTATCTTCGTAATTTTCGGATTATTTATTCATTCGCAACGTAGGTCATTAAAAGGAAAAGTATACTCAAAGCCAAGATGCAGTAGTTAGTATGTACTATACAGTTGTCCGGATGGTGTAGCCCATAGAAGGAATTGACATTGCATAAAATGGAACTAGTATTTTGCCTTTTTAGTTATCGTTAACCTCGTACAAGAACAAGGTTAACTCAGAGGAAAGGCCGAGCACATGATGTTTCTCAGTGTACGTATTCATTTTATAAATATGTCCGAACTTTTTGAAATTTAAAGCAATTTAAACTAAAAAATTGATTCCATCAGATTATGAAGGCAAGTTATTATTATAAAAATATTAATAGATGGGCAGGTGTGCAGATGTTGGCAGCGCGGGCTGCTATGATGTGACACGCTTCTGGACTAATTGTGTACGTAATAAAGAGTATATTCTGTTGTTTATTTTTATCATGATGAGTGCACGCCCTCATGGCATCATAGCGGTCGGTTATGATGCTGTTTTGTCGCGAACATTGTCGCTAATGTCTCCTACTCATTGTCTCTACTCACACATGGATTCACTTTACTTGCCAAAATTGTGACTCAAACGTATTTCTCGAAGTATTTTTGCTCCAATGCTAATTTTGAATGGTGATTCATGTGCATGAGTTATTGATTTTATGACATAAGTTATTGCGGGCATTACGAGTTGTCGGTGATCTGTCGCAATTAATCACGACATCTCAGGATTTTTTCTAGTGACATATGGGCCAGGTAGGCGTATGTCTTGTGACTATTAGCCATAGCGCAGGCTTTAGAATTAGTAATCATACTTTCAAAGTATATTCGATTTCAAAAACCTATATAAATTTTCACTCTCAATGGGTTCGATAAGGATAGGTAAATAATTTATATTTTTATTCGACCCAACATCTTTTTGACTTTATCTTTAAAAGACCGGTGTGACCGATTAAAAGAAAGGTGTCCTATAATAAGAGTGATTTAGAAAATAAGAATTGCAATAAGATAACGCAATCTTTAATGGTTTCAAAGTTTGATTTTCAATATTCGATTCAGAGTGGTCACCATTTTTTTTGAATACCATTATTTTTTGTTTTTGTAAATGGTATATGGAACGCACAGTTGAACACAGGTTCCTATACCAGATGCAGTTGTTGGTCCAAATTTAGAATTGTTTCCATAGGTACTATATCAAGGCGTTAACCGAATTATACCTCGTTTTTTTCGTCGTGATATAAAAGGTAAACAATCTTACACTGTCTTTTTATTGTAATTATCGATTTAAAAATAAGACAGACACAAATTAAAAAAAACTAAAGAATAAACAATAATTTAATGTTAAAGTAAATGTCTGTATACTTCTAAATATTTTTTTTAATTAATTAAATAAATAAAAGTTGTGCCAAGATTGTTTACCTTTTATGTCAGGACGAAAAAAACGGGGTATATATCGTTACATATTTATTAAATACGATTAGTTTTTTTACGTAATGGGAAAACCAACGAACTTGGTTAGTAGGTCCTGAGATTATTGGTTGTTGTTAACTCTTTAGTGAAGGGACTACACTACATCATCCAATTGCACTCGTGCTGCGTTGATCACTTTATGCTTTCTTAACGATTGACTCGTTACCTGCAATGATACGTGATAATTAAAGCATTTACCATGATGTGATATCAGCTTATTGAAGTTATGAAGGGGGATTAGAATAAAGTCTATGTAATACTTTCTATATTCTTTCTACTCATATTATAATGTGAAAGTTCCTGAAGATCTTTGGAAGTTTGTTAGTCCTCTACTCTCTAACTTTTAAATGGATTAAGCTGAAACATGGCGCACTGATAGTTTGCATCCAGAAATAGGACATAAGATAGATTTTATCCCGATTGTAGGTTTCCTTGGGATGAATTCAATATGTTTTTAAAACTACCTTTCCGCATTCAAAGCCACGAGCGTCGTGTAGTTTATCTAAATCTAAACTAATATTATAAAGAGGTAATATTTTTTTGTTTGTTTGTTTGTATTGAATAGGCTCGATAACTACTGGACCGATTTCAAAAATTCTTTCACCAATGGAAAGCTCCGTTATTTACGAGTAACATGGGCTATATTTTATTTTAGAAAAATTAGGGGTCCGTAAGATATTTGGGTTTTTCGAACCCAAGGTGTAAAAAACTATTCAAATACAGGCATGTTGAAAAAACATACAACACGTGTAGTAGTCACCTTTTAACCTAAAATATACACCGAAGCGAAGCGAGGGCGGGTCCACTAGTCAATAATAAAAAGAACTTCAAGGTTTAGAGCCTGAACCGTTTATGTATTTTATGTAATTATGATTAAACAGGTGTTAGGATTAGGAAGGCAACAAGGTTAATATTTTAACAAACGGAAAAGTGACCACCACTATTTATATAGGTAGGTAATATAGAATTAGAAACCACCACGAGAGTTACCTAAATAAGTTATTTCTATTATTCTTCTAAAATCCTTTAACAAATCTACATTTAGGTACTATGTAGGTATATGATACTGAAGTTTTTTTTTTAAAGAGAAAACACATAAAAAGCATGATTTACTCGTACCTATATAGCAAAACGCCGACAGATAAGAAAGAGTTATTTACTATAATTATAATGTATTTGTAGGTATAAGATGCGTTATTTGCCTAATCTTTATATTAAAATTATTTCCTAAAAGGTGAAGCAGGGAAAATGCTAATCCTTTGCATACATCATAGGGAAATAATAAGGTACTCGTACTTACCCAAGCAGGCATACTCCCTCCCCCCTTTAATTAAAAAATGAGATACAAACCTTTATAAAACTTATACCAATATCAATACATCACTGTCAGTTGTTTTTACTGCAACTTGCAACCTGCAGCAAAGATTAGTATTAAGAATTTCTTTGTTAACTAACAATTACAAATAGACGTTAAATTTCTTGTCAATAATTTTACATGTACATGAAACGAAAGTGAACATTATAAATTGTTTGTTTACATTTCACGTTTAACGTTGCCGGTTGAAAATGAAGAATTATGTAATAAGTAAATGTAAACAAATGTGCAATGAGGATGAGTCGGTTGAAGCTCTTTCCGGAGACAATGTAGAGGTGGATGGAGTGGGTAGGAATCGATGGGGTTTCGGGGTGGTAGCGTGTCGCGAGGGCGGCGGAGGGTCGCCCCTCCACTGGGGCCGTGTGCAACTCGCGTATAGACTTGGATGGCACCGTGCCCTCGCGCATCATTCGACCTCCGCACCGCAGTCTCGGCACCACCGCCTTGCTGAACACGCGTCCGGGAGATCGACTCTCGTAGCGACTCGACGAACAGGTCCGTGCCCCGGTGAAAGTGATATCGAATCATCTAACATAACACAACGAAATCGCGAGTGATTTCTTGGATTCTTCCTAATGCGGTCTATAAATAGCGATGCAGTGCCGTTCCAGTGGCGTAACTTTACCTGGACGGCCCAAATTAGGAGCGCAGGAGCGACACCCACGCGCCGCCCGCCCTACTCCACGCGTTCTTTACGCGAACCGCTTCTACCATTCGAAGGGATCCGACATACACAACCTACCGTGCGGGACATGTGCTTGAGCCATAAAGTGTCAGTTTGGATGCAATGGATGTAGTGCAGACAGATTTGGATTTCGGCCAACAAACAAACCGTTCATTATCATAAATTTTTTCCATACAGTAGTAATAAAATTATTTTCTTGTGTGCAATTGTGGCAGTTATATAAAAGCATCATTATGTCAATTAGTACTAATTTGATGGATGGATGATAGTAAAATTTTAGAATTGATTTCTTTTGGTAATTTTGACGGTTGACCGATATCCAAATCACTAACATTTAAGTAAACGAAAGAAGCGCATAGGATATGGGTGGGCCGCACTGGAAGCTCGATTTATAACACTAACTATCTTAGTAATGAGTTTTCCCTCCACTTATGTAGTGTTTCTTATTTTTCAGGATAAGTTAAGCGAGCACAATGCCTTTCAAACCTGCAGATAACCCGAAGTGTCCAAAATGCGGCAAGTCCGTATACGCCGCGGAAGAGCGCGTCGCCGGTGGACTCAAATGGCACAAGATGTGCTTCAAGTGCGGTAAGAACTATTTGATATTTTTTAGAAATAAGAAAGACCGATCAAGACTTATGTCGCAACAGAGAAAACACTTTAGATCTATCGCAATGAAGTAGTTTTACTTTTCCTTAGTAACGCTACAAAAAATATCCAAATGGATGCAAATCAACCATAAAATGATATTATTTTGCAATGAACAAAAT
Source organism: Lerema accius (assembly GCA_001278395.1). NCBI lineage: Eukaryota > Metazoa > Arthropoda > Insecta > Lepidoptera > Hesperiidae > Lerema > Lerema accius. The sequence continues at coordinate 1,882,289 of LGAG01000797.1, forward strand.
TGTCTACACTAGTTGCAATAAGTAAACAATAAGTTGAATGGTTTATACTTGCCACTAAATATAATATCATCCGAATAGGTATATCGCATGAAACAAAAACATAACAAGTCTTATGCCATAAATAAATATTATTTAATGTTTACACTTGAGTAAACAATGATCACTTACTTTATCAATAACCGATTACTTTTGCAAGAGAGGCGCGGAACTGTTAAAATTATTGTATTGGAGAGATTGTTAGCGTGGTTTCATGAAATAACTTAGATATCAAAAGAATTTGCTCTCAAGTGCGAAATAAAATGCATTTTCCTTTATTAGTTTTATTTCTTCTAAAAGAATCGTCAGGTTGTATTAGAATGTTTGGAGTAAACCCTACAAGTTAGAGTCGCTTGACCTAGGTTCGAATTTAGTTGAAATAACATGTTCAAACAACACAACACTGCCTCGCAAATATGTTTTTTACTTTTATGTTAAAAGTTAAGCCGGTAAATTAAGGTAATATTTTGTACCATTATATAGGCAAATATCTTAATTCATTACGTACGAATACGATGTGATTTTCAAATTAACGGAACGAAAAGGCCTGACTCCAGTATTCAATAATTTAATAGAATTCAATTTATATTCATAAATATATTCTTAAATAGTAAATTTAGATTAAATGCAATGATTTTAATAACACTTAGAAATTTTGGTTAAATAAAGCAAGAGAGTGAAAAAAGAATTAACGCAACTGAAGTTAGATTATTATAAACCTTTATAAGTGACAAAATGCATAAAAGGGTCTAGATTAGTAAAAGAAAAGTCGCTGAACTTATGTGGGTAACTATCACGATTTTTTTAAGTATTTCTTATGTTTGGAAAGTTTGATATTTACAAAAGACTTACTGCAAAAATGTAAAAGATGCACATTAAGATTAACACAATTCAGTTATCTACGCTATGTAAAAAAATATATTTTTACACCTGTCATAAATAACAAGTACCTTAAAATAAGCTTTTTAATTATGGCTAATATTTATATTTTTCACCAAGAGCCAGGGATATTTTCAGGAAGTGTTTTTTCTTTTGTTTGTAACCTAAAATTGCACTCTGTATTAAAATTCGTAGAACTTTCGATTTTAAAGTTTACCCAGGAATACATCGCAACTTACTATCACATGGGATTGTAGTCAAGAATTAACTTAGAGACAAAATGTAGAATTGCTATTTCTTTGCTGTTATAACGCTAAAACGCGTGAGGTATTCATTCCTTTTGAATCCATTTTACATCTAGATAATATCTGTGGAAGACCACATTACTATTTTTTAACCTACTGAGTACCAAATAATTACATTCCTTTGCCATAACAAATGAGTTAAAAAATTTACACAGATCAAGACGAGTTTATTTTTTGATAAAAGAAGTTGTTACAAAATTTCGATTCTTATTTTAATAATTTAATTTAATTATTCCACAGGTCTTTGCCAGAAATTGTTGGACTCCACCAACTGCTCAGAACACGAAGGTGAACTGTTCTGCAAAGTATGTCACGCACGCAAATTCGGACCCAAAGGCTACGGCTTCGGTGGAGGCGCCGGTTGCTTGTCCATGGATGCCGGTGAACACTTGAAGGATGCGGCGTAAGTACCGATGATATCTGACTCCCGCCGCCCGCGCCACTGAGGGTCTTTCCTTATCTGAGGTCGCACAGACGATCGGCCTCCGGGCCCGTACGTAACAAATTAACCGCGTGTATATAAACTCATACAAAGTAGTAAAAGCGCGCTCGCCTGTACATTACGCGCCGCCTGACACGTGCATGACCAGTCTCCGTTTATGTCGCAACAGGAATTGAGCGCGAGCAGCCTTCCAGCAGCTAGCGAGTCGCCGACGCTCACCTCGGCCAACCAGCGGCGCCTCGCAAATACCATACCGTACTTTAATCTACTTTAGTTAGGATTATTTATTCGCTATCGCTTAATTTATTTTGTTTATCGGTCTATTTATTATTTATAAAAAAATGTATTAAAAGAGTCGACCACACAGTTTGACTTGTGTTTATGAGTCGGAGCACGGTCGACGCCGGCGCGGGCCTCCGGCGGCAGCCGCGCAGACCCCCGCCGGCTCGGGTGCGTTCCGACCTGTTATGTCCCCTTGTCCCCCGAACCAGCGACCCTAAGACAGCGGAGCAACGGTGAGACACCAAATATGTAAAGCCATAGCACGGCTTCGCAACGCTCCAAACGCACCAAGGCATTAAGGCATGACTAGTCTATCACTATTACTTTTTACTCTGTAACTTTCAAGGCTACCACTGACCTCTTTAACTCTCAGCTAACGCTTGTCTTAGCTTTAATCGGATCTAATATAAATGTGATGGGATAAGGAAAGTGCCCTCTATGTCGATATGTGTAGTCTGTGTAGTGAGGCTATTACACGGGCCGGTGCGGAGCGGGCGGCCGGGAGCCCTTACCTTCTCCCATTACGGCGGAGGTGCGCCGCCGGCATCAACAGCTTCACCACCATCCGTGTGGACGATCTAGTACCTACTAGGGATGACCGGAGTGCTCCGGCATCCAATAGCCTTTTAACATTCCTTCTATCGTTGTCATTGCTCGACCAGCCATTTTAAATCCACAAAAATGATGACTAATCCAATGTACATGCACAGGGGTGAACACGCACGAACCAACGGGGCTTGTCTGGAGCCGCGTGTGATCGCTAAGGCACCACCGGGTCAAGGCTGCCCTCGTTGTGGAGGCTACGTCTACGCTGCGGAGCAAATGCTTGCTCGCGGAAGGGTAAGATTTTGGTTTCAAATGTTATTTCGTCAGGAAGTACACCAACTTTGCAATGATTTCGAAATTTTTGAATAATCACAACTATATCACGACTTTTAATTAACTTCTCAATTGGCGTTGTCTATTATCGTAGATTTCATCCATTTAATGGTTACATCCAAAACATAATTAAGTGTTTATTATATCGTAGGGTTATCACAGGCGCTGCTTCAAATGCATAAATTGCAATAAAACGCTTGATTCCATGATACATTGTGATGGACCAGATAATGAAATATATTGTCGAGGTATTTAAATGTTGCGTTCCCCTAATTGAGAATTCCCCATGTGACTTTTGAATGGTAACTTTATGTGTCATTGTGATAACGGCGTGTACCCAGCTGTAGGTAGATGTTTCCTAGCATGTTACGGTACCAGTGTGTCACCTTTACTGTATGTCCAGGCGTGGCACAGGGAGTGCTTCAAATGTGGTGATGGTGACTGTCAAAAGCGGCTGGACTCTACCAACTGTTGCGAAGGCCCCGATAAAGATATTTACTGCAAAGGTTCGTTTCACTTGTTTCAGAGCTGCTAAATATCGGAATTTTATGAATACCTAGTATGCTTTGTAGTTCTATGTAAAATCTCTTATATTTTTTTACTTTCTTATTTCTATCCTACTTCTAACATTTAGTGCAGAATAATGATAACATTAACACGCAAAAAAATTACTTGATGCATGAGTCCCATGTTTTATGTTATTTTAATACTATCTTTTTTTCTATAGTATGTTATGGCAAGAAGTTTGGGCCTAAAGGGTATGGGTATGGAAAGGGAGCCGGTGTGCTGCAGAGCGACCCTTACGCCAATGGGTAAGAAAATATTTGGGTGTCGATAGTCGACTTACTCATCTGGCGAGGGCACAGCATATGTATAATTTGGGCACAATATTGCATCCTCGACGAACAGAACATGCTATGCGCTCCTCAGATGACCTTTATTAACGCTTATTTGCTTTCGCTTAGGATGCTACGCACAAAAATTCGGGCCAAGGGGTGTTGGACACGGGGGAATATCTTCCTTGGGTCTTATGTGTGACATAAAGGACGTAGAAAGACAAAGGTAATACAGCAATGTGTAACCGATATCCTACATGAACGTCTGGAATTATAACGGCCCCTTGTGTATTAAATCATTATTTGCTTATAGAGGCTTAGCAAAGCGTGTGTGTTTGTATTACCGATCACATCCTTTCCTATTCTAAAAACATGAACAATTTCATTAAAGTATTCGTCACACTGCAAAAACTACCTGTCCTTATCGGGAGTTTCAAGACATGTAAATATTATACTTCTCAGATTACACGACAGGTTTAGGTTATTTCCATCACATAGTCACTTTCATAAAAACAGCTTATAATACAAACAAGAGGTGGCAGAATGCCAACGTGAAAATAGAACGTGCTCTCCGCTCTCGTACGAACTAATTTTATAAGCCGGCTCTAGCCACGCAAGTGAGCTTACAACATATTTAATGTGATGCGGATTCCGCTCATTTCTTCCTTTTATATTAAATTACCAAAATCTTTCTTGCGAAATTCAAGCTTCGAAGAAATAAACTATCATAGACGATAAATACCTTTAGAACAGGCGGTTTGTCTTAGGTATAATAAGTTTTTTTCATTCTTGTAATTAGAGATTCTACAAACCCAGGCTGTGTAAAGGAACTTGACTTTGGATTTGTTCAAGTAGTATACTTAGTGTATACCTAAACTTTTAGGTACCCTAGGTATTTTGTTACGTGTCTTAAGAAATTTTTGTCCTTAGTGGTCACCTATTTTCCATTAATACAAAACTCGATCGATCACTTAGGACCAACACAAATCGCCAGGCTATGAGCACAATGAAACACAC
>LGAG01000797.1:1888988-1901764 GCA_001278395.1 Lerema accius
TAAACTTCCATTCTTCCTCCTCAAATCGATTACCAGTAGGTTAAACAGCTCAGAAAGGAGCTTCTTTTATAATAAATTTTTCCATTAGGAATAGCATTTACTGGTTCATCTTATAGTTAGGTACATGAAATAAAAAAAATAGATAATTTATCAAGATAATTAAATGTTTTATTAAATTTGATTAGTTTTTAAGTAGCTACGATCTTCATCTTCTTCTTTTTCAAGATGGGTATTCAAAAACTCTTCTACTGAATCAGTATTCCACTTTTCTATGGCCACAGTATCCTTGATAATGCCATCCTTATCGAGGAGCTTGATTATCGGGTCTAAGCCGCGAACGTATTTGATTTGTAGATTCGGGAACTTCGCAGGTCTATCACTTTTGACAAATGCTTGTATTTGGGGATATGCCGGGAACTTGCATGTACAAACCTCGAGTATTGCCCGAGCGTATTTCTTTTCTTTTGGAGCTGTCTCGTCATTATGACAACACTCCTTGCAATGTTCTAGAAGAGGTTCTAGACTAAAGTCTTTCAATTGATCACACGAAGAACACAAAAGGTTCGCTTTTATAAACCCAAGTGAAGCACAATCTTCTGTAGAAAATTCGGCCTTTACATTGTGAATTGCCAACACGACTAGTAGAAATGAAGAGGATATTTTAAAAGTAATCATTTTATATTTTAAATTTATGTTTGATACTTTGAATTGTATATTGAATATGTATTTTATTTAATTAAAATTTACTTGTCAATCTCAATTTTAAGATATCCGATTGTCAAATTGTCATAACAAAATTGACAGCTGCTGACATTGACGTTTCATACGACAGATAATGCAATTTGATTGGAGTAGAATGAAAGTCAACAGATGTCATTATTGGACCAGATTTTACTTCGCTATTGGTCATTATTCTATACCTTCTATGGTTAAACCATAGATATTAACAACCAGTCGCAGGTATTTCGAAAATTCAAATTAGGGATGGTAACGTAACGGCCATAAACTATTTTAAAAAAAGGGAAGGGATGGTAACGTTATCTGAATGCTCGAAATTATGATTGTGTATTATTATTCAGTTAGGTAAATCTATCTATTGGATACATCTGTGCAAATAAAGAAGTTTATAGCCACGGAATATTGAAGTAACAAGGTCATGATTTGATGTTTTCTGACGATCGAGATGGTTGTCTTTAACCCTCCTAGTAGGTATAGTCTTTGCTCGTAGTAATGAATAAATAGATAACTCTTATCCTTCACGATAAAACATCATGCAAATGATACATACAGCTAAATAATCGTACATAATCTAATCCGAAGTGCATTATAAATACCACTAGTAAATCTTTAAGTCCGTTCGCAGTCCTGGGAATAACTATGTAGACTATAATTTGATTGCATTCCACTTGCATTCAGCTTTCATAGCTCATGAGAACAAACTAATAGTATTTTTTTTATTTTATATTCCCGGTTTTTGTAGGTACCTAACCTACATACCTACTCCTAACTTTGTTGAGCTCTAAAAATAAGCATTGAATACAAAAAAATAGGATTAACAAAATCCGTTTTCATTGTTCCAGGATTCCACCAATCTAAACGACGGACCTAACGGCGAAATCTATTGCCGCGGCTGTTACGGTAGAAACTTCGGTCCTAAGGGTGTTGGATTCGGGTTGGGCGCAGGCACATTGACCATGGCTTAGATCACTATGAAGCTGGACTTTATAGAAACTTGAGTTAAGTGTGAACGGTAGCATGAAAAGAATCTATGCTGCGTGTTGCTACCAGTCTACTGATCTTACCATTCATTAAACTGGATTTAATAATGGTTGATACTTCTTGATGAGACTAAAAGTATGTAATAAATGTTATGAGATAAGCCCAAATATTTTATGATGGGAAAATATAAATTAAGGTTACATTCCTTTCATAATATGTACAAACTGTGATGAATGTGTCTGGGCCCTTAGTTTATAAATTCGTCATAAAATATTGTAGAGTAAGGATGCATAGACTTAATAGTTATGTTATAGACTTATAAGGACTTAAATTTCTCTAATAAAATGTAAAAAATACAAAAAAAAATTGGAACAATTTAGAAAAATCTTGATCGATGGCATTGTGATTACACCTTACCTTTTCACTTTGTGACGGTAAGGTAACAAAAACTATCCTGTAAACGCGGATAAGATTGCACGCCGTGCAATCGTTTCGACCGACCAGATCTCGTCTTGAAGATCTGAAGTTGATATACATATTTTTATACATCAAAGATTTTTTGTACATAAATTGTCATTTTATTATCTTACAGCAATAAGCTGTGCTAGATCTAACTTTGCTTTGGCGCTTTTGCTACGTAACATGCATATTTAAATCTACTTATTGTAAGACAGCTTATTGCCATATTACTTGACAATGATCGTCATAAGCTATCATTTAAAATAAATACATTTAAAAAAGGATGGTTTTATTATTTTCCACAATTCTCTTAAGTACCTACCTAATTAAGTGAATAGCTAGTTCCTAGAAAATCTAGAAGCACTTCCAAAGGGCAACAAAGCCTTTGAAATGAAATAAAAAAAAATCCTAGCATCAAATAGGTGAATTAAGTGCACTTTTTGTGACCCAGGTGAATTAACTTAGGTGCTTTAGTCTACTTCCCTAAATTATTGAGGTGGCAGAGGCAAATTGAAGGAAGAATTTAGAATTCCAATTATTAAAAATTCTTCATTGAATAAAAAATATTATATTTTATTTAACATCACAGAAATTATTATTAAATGATAGCAACTATAAGAAAGTAAAATGTGATGTGAAAAATAATAGTAAAGCAATTATCTTAAAATGTGACACAATACTTTTAATTATTATAACAATAGTTTGGGGTTGTGTGATACAGTTATTTACATTCATATTGAGGTATGTTGGAATTAAAAATAATACTTACATAACGCTTTTAAAGCTAATACTATCAGATATATCATAAAACACTATTAAGCAATTCTTAATCTACTTAAATTTTTATACCAAAAGAAACTTACATGATTAAATTGTCTTCCAATACAGTATTTTCTTCACCATAATATTAAACAGAGTAGATTTAAAATAGAGAGACGCGATTTTAAAACTGTTTTACTACCTAATTACAAAACAGGTGTCGAAAAAATATGAAACAACTCTATGCAGACATTTTTTTAGAATGTTGGTGGTACTGTGATTTTAAAATAGGCGGAATTCATTCAAAATTACTTCACTATCGATTATTTAGGTACGTTTAATGGCACTTAAATTTCTAAAGACTTAAATATTACAAATTCTCTGAAATTCAAATTACCTTCCACTGTTTTGAACAACGAAAATAATTATGTTCGATTTCAGAATCAGGTCACTCTAAAAGCATTAAATTTTTTTTTTGTAGTATACATTGGCTCATTTGTGTTCACTCAAATGCGGCGTTAGCGCAGTGTGCATTCTGTCGCAATTTAGGTTAACGTACCAATTTCGGCTATTTTTATTCAGAACCACGAGTTATTTTTCATAGCCAGCTTTATTACATACTGGGCATATGCATTTGAAATTACAAACTTGTATACCTACATTGGGAAACACTAACATTCTGAAAGCTGCATTCCTGGGAATTTACCATGTTTTCAAACTTACCTTACCTAATGTAACTTCTAAACTAACTTCTAGCAGCGAAAGTTGTGGCTACGTTTTAAACTCCTCTCAATTTGAGAGGAGACTAGCCCAATAGTTAACACTGATTGATATTGTTATAAAATAATCCCGTAGTATTATGAAGTCATAAAACATGACAACGTACCATTCGGTGGTCAGCTGCCCATTCTTTAGCTTAGTACTAAATAACTAAGAGAAAAATACCTGATTTGAAAATCGAACACATACTTACATTCCTCCATGTACTACATACTTAACTATTAAATATTATCACAAAGTAAACAACAAGAGCATACACGTTAAAAATGTTTCGTTAATCCTAAAACTTTTTCTTTACGGTTAGTTTAGGGCCGGTGGATTTTTTCTTTGTGTCCTGAGAAGTTGTTGGTTCACTGAAACCATACTTTAGCTTGAGTCTCTCCCTAATTAGCAATCCTTTTATAAGACGTCGCCAGTTACCGTAAACTCTCGCCTCTAGCTTTTCCAATTCTTTACGTTCTTGTTCGATTTGATCCTGTAAATGAAATAAATATTCAATTTATTTGTGTACCCACAGCTGACTTCATGACACTTATATTTTTTTATTTAGATTTGAATTCAATAAAAATAAAAATATCTAACAATTATTGTAATTTGTGACATAAAGAAATTTAATAAGGTTAATTTGGTATGATTTTATAAACGCGGAAGGAACCCTGAAAGAGCGGGGTTCCTGTGATATTAGTGATACATTCATAAATATAATGTTAAGTTTATCACACTTACACATACACACATAATTATTATGTGTAATTCATAAACAAATTCAATATTACCTCATGCCAAGCATTGGTTATGATGTCTTTAAACTCCTCGCAGACTACGAAGCCGTCATACACGGGGTGGGACCAGCCTCCATTGAAATCAAACCCGGTCATAGCCGGCGCGCAGTCTATGTTCAGCTTCTTGGCCACCCGATTCAAACCAGGCACTGAAACGTATCAGAATATATATTATAATATTTGTAATATTGGGATGGTTGTAACCCAATTGGGCAATCATAGGTGAATAAGTTTCTTGACTGTTTCATGGTTTTATAGTATTGCTTTAAACTAGTTTTAGAAAGATTTAAGCACACCAAATTAAAGTAAGTATTATCAGAATGATCTTTATACAAGTGTAATGTTTGTTCTTAAACTTTGATTGACAATAAATCATGTGTAATTATATTACCACAATGTTGTAGTTACAGCAGAGTGTATTATTAACTTTAGTAAACAATCACCAAATTGGTTGCACTAATTCAAATTCAAAATAGTTTATTGTGGACTGTAGGTTTAAAAGATGTAGAAATTACAGTTATTGTTAATTATTTCTAACAACTGTAGATACTTATACAGGTGTTTGAAAAGTATAAGCTACTTACATTTAATATGTACTGTTCCTTTAGGCAACATGCAGTCTTTAAACAACTCGACATTGCCATAAGCGTTCCGAGGAACTATTCCATTTTCAGCTACCGGGGGCTCATAATCCATTACTTGCCATGGACCAAACACTTCCAGAGGTTTGTCTGTGATCAGTTTGTTGGACAACTGGAATACGTAAAAGCTTATAAAAATTCATTTTACATTCTATTTAGATTAAAAAATGCTGCTGTTTGTGATGAAAAAGCTTGCCATGAGAGCCTTTTTTATGGAAATTGCTCATTAATTAGGAGTCATGAAACGGTAATAGGTTAGTGTCATCCATGGAAACCAGTAACATTAAAAGCATCACTGAAATGTCAACAAAGAAAGAAAGAAAGGACATGAGATTATTGTTTGGTGGCTGACTAAAGCACAGAGAAGATTGCTTCCTAAGCAATTAAAGAAATATAATTTATAAACGCAAGATACTATGAAATAATATAGATAATAATATAATCTTTCCTGACATCCTATGTCCATTGCTCCTTACTATCACCTACTTTCTAAAACCATTATCGAAATTCCCTTACCTTATCCCACTTAGGGCGCGCTTTGACAACTTTATATGGAGTTTCCCCAAGTCTTACGACTTTTGCTTCCTTCAACCAAGTGTCCCGGGAGCGACACACGTACACACAGTCCCGGGCGTACACCGCCTCGCCTCTTACGAAGCCTAAAGTAGCGGCATCTGCTGGGTAAATAGCTTCAAACTTCAACAGATGGCGCTTCAACGCGTACAATGGATGGTTTTTGTATCTGAAATAATTTATTGCTTAATTAGTTTTTTATTCAGTCTAATTTTTACTAATTAAAGTCACTATTTTTATAACATTGTTAAAAGACCTTTTACAAGCCTACACTTTGTATTACAAATGTTTTAAACAGAAAGGAATAATCTAATAGTATTTTAGTTTATAAAACTACTGTCTCTTATGAATATTTATGTAAAAATGTAAGTTATAATATGAGTTGCAATTATAAAAACAACAAAGTAACATCAAAATGACATACATTTTTATAATTCAAATGGTCTTCCAAACTAAACTGAATATAAATCATACTCATACATACTCTGCAATGCTTTTAGGCAGTGGTGCATCTAGTTGCAATCGGTCCAACCCCTCATCTTCCTCCCGGTCCCGAGCTGTCCGCGGGCCCAGCCACGGCCGGACAGCTGTGTCCCACCACACAGCGTCCACACGTTGTTTACGAGTCACGGTGTTCCAGTGCGGGACATACCGCCTAGTCAGGTCTTTGAGGTAGTTGTTGTTGTCCCAACCCACTACGTAGTTTACTGGATGAGTGGCTCCACTCTGAGGATATAGATTAAAAAAAATAAGAAATGTTTGCTATAAGGTAAGATGGGGTAAGACCAACACACGGGGCAAGACTAACACCGTCTATTATATATTATATTATATGCACTTGAAGAAACGACATGTGTGTGTTTTAGCCGAGAACATTTACGTTTGTTCTATCTTACAGACTGGAAGAATTTCGAATTTAAACTATACGTATCGAGATAATAGACAGTGTTAGTCTTGCCCCGTGTGTTAGTCTTACCCCACCTTACCTTAATAATTAAAATTATTTTAGGTCTTAAGAGATGCCTGACATGCATAGAAACTTTCTATTATAGAAACAAATAAGATTCACAGGCCGATAATGATGATTCCCTGACATGGACACGTCAAATTAGGTCATTTTTTTCGCTTTCTTTACGCTCTAACGTATGACACCGAGCACGGTCTGCCGAGCAATGTGCCGGGAAAAGTTATCATTTGCTATTAAGACTGAGTCTATATATTTTTTTGTGTGAGCCTAAAATACAGATTGTTAAAATAATGATCAAAAATATGTAAAATGTATATAGATTTACATACGTAAATCGCGTTGACGCCATGTACTCGGCCTTTAATTACGTCGACTGCAATCCACTGTTCCAATTCCTCAACATATATTTCACACCAAACATCAATTTTATTACGCGGTGCTTCGTCATCTGAAGACAGGACACGACGATCTATCTTGCGACTTGTACCAGGTTTTGATTTACTTTTCTTAGTAATACTTGACTCCTGTACTTCTGACAATTCTGGCAAATAGTCACTGTCATCGTCAGATGATTTATTAACTGTTCCTGTAATGTTAAATATAAAGTTGATTATGTATTATTGGGACAAAGTCGTAGCAAAGTAAAATTTTACATGTTATTCTATTTTTACGACATTATGAATTAGCACAAGGAAAAAAAGCAATATTTATATGGAATATTATAAATTAAAACTGAGTTATATACATAGACGTCTCTTACCCTTTTTTGAATCCATCTTAGCTTCATTAACCCTTTTCTTAATGATACTGATTAAATCCTTAGTGACATCATTTTTTGGCTTTGTTTTAGATTTTAGGTCTTTATGACTAACCCTCTGGCTATCTTCATCATCTCTTTCTTTTATTTTAGTATTTTTATTTGCTTTTTTATCATCGAAATATTTACTTTTACTTGATGTGTTCCCTGGAGCACTTTTTGCTCTAGGTTTTTTATTTTCAATCTGATCCACATTATCTTTATCCTTCGGATTAGAGGTATGTGAACGTTTTCGTGCCCTAGTATCTCTTGCGACTTCAGGCTTCTCAAGTTTTGAATTATTAAAGTATTCACTTGCTACATTATTCTCAGTATTATTATCAGTTACGACAATTTTAGGAACACGCACATTTTTTGGTTTTGAAATTGGATCATTTAGAGCATCAGGTTTGTTATTTTTAGCAGAGTTTCTTGTTTTAGGTGGTGACACTTTCAAGGCTATGGGACTTTTAGTCTTTTCTTCATTAGATGTATTGTTGTTACTATTTTTTTCCGTATCAGACTTGTTTCTTCTAAGTGATAATGACTTTCTTTTAACTTTTCCAATAAGTTCTTTTGAATTAGATTCTTCGTTATTATCAATATCATTGGATTGATTAGATTTTGTTTCTTCCATTTTCGTATCTGACTTTTTATTTATTTCCGATTTAACTCTTTTAATACTAAGGTTTCTTCTTGGTCTCTTTGGTGGTGATACATCTTCGCCTTCCGTTTTTTCTATTCGGCTTTTTCCTTTTGCCGGACTTTTAACAAATTTTGATGTGGATGCATCATCATTTCCATCTATTTGCATTATATTTTCAAAGTCACTGTCACTTAAAGAGTCATAATTTCCATCTAACTGTGGTATCTTCTTAGCAGCTGGTTTTTTATTATTTTTCTTGCATTCCTTACTTTTAGCTAGTTCTTTTTCTTTAGTTTTTTCATCAATTTTAGTCTTTGTTGACAGAGAACAAAGTTCAGTGGCAGGAGGTTTTATTGGGAGTGTAGTAAAATTCAGCATAACCCTACATTGCAAACCAACAGCTCTTAACATAGATACAAAAATAAACACAATATATTTTTTAGAAGTAACTTTTCTATTTTTGATCTGTTCTATTAAAATAGTTTTCAATGGTGGTGCTTTGGGCCTGAACTTGCCTTCATTTTTGTCATATTTTATCATAAGTTTATCTTTGAACCATTCAGTGATTTGTTCAACATACTTCATATCCACTCTTTCTCCAGGGTAGCATTCTTTTGATGGGATTAAAGAAAGTGCAGCAGTCATGACTTCTTGATCATTCAAAACTTGACTCACAAAATTTCCGTGACCTAACCAGCACAATACATGTACTTTGTGCATATAAACTTGGTATTCTTTCTTAACCCGATTAATTTTTCTTTTCATCATCATTTCTACATCAAGCTTTTTAGTTTTCCTGTGAACTGCATCAGGGAAGTCCACGACAAGCTGTAGACCTTGTTGCGGTAATGTTTTACCTTCTGAAATGTTAAATTATAAATACATTATGGTGTTGTCAAACAAAAAAAAAATTAAAATCTCAACTAATGCATTAGAATTGCAGTAATCAAAACCCACTTTGATTTAATCTTATGTATGATCAAGAAAAAATAAATTGCAAAAACATTATTTTTATGATAATTGAATATACAATTTGCACATACATTTTACAGTATAATAGATAATAGGCAAACTATGTGACTAATAAGTGGTTTCCACAAAGGGATATCTGCAATATTAAATTTATTATTATTATTCATATTGTAGTTTATACCAGCTTTTATTCTAATAGAAAGGTAGGTTTATCACAGTAGAGCGAGAAATAAAACTGGACACAAATGTTTGATAATAATGATGAATAAAATGATATTACCTGGAACTTCCTCAAAATCTTCAATATCTGAGTCACTGTCATTACCAGGTTTAGCATTTCTTCGCTTCTTAACTTTTGTTGGGGAAACAGAAGGGATTTCTTCACCAAGAGCCAAAAGATCTTTGACATCAGATTCTCTTGAGCTGTCATTTTTTACAGTGTACTTCTGAATGGAGTGTTTTGTTTCTTCCAGTTTAGTTTTGTGTTGTTCCAATTCTAAAAATGCCTTCTGAGCAATTTCTTCACTGTGTTGTAAATTGTTTGACCAAACCTACAAATGATAATAATATATGGTTATTATAACTAGATATTAATCCGGTAATCAGAGGTTTAGCTTTGTTAGTCTACATACATTTTATTATACACTTTGAGCAAAAAATTAATTATTGTCAATTTAAATAATATCACTCATATAAAAAAGTTACTAGTAGTAGGTATAATTGAATTATACTATTTTTATAACTTATTTGTGATGCATTGCTGGCCAAGAAAATATGTAATAATAAATTTCAAAGAAAGGTGAAATATAATTACACTCTCATACAACTAGAACATCATAATAAATATTGCTTCTTTGAATCACTAATAATTTTTGTTACCCAACAAAAATTATTGATTCAAAGAAAATACCCAAAAATGACAAAAAGCTAAAGTACCTTCCCACTTTAGCTCGAAAAAAAATGTATCTTCATGGCTTATATAACTTACCATAAAAGATGTTTTTTTATTTTATTTATTACGAGCTGTTGCCCGCAGCTTTGCTTGCGGAAATTATAGTTTTGCCGTGATAGTTACTCTAACAAATAATTGGTAATAATGCATTAATTTCGACCAAAGATTACCATAAAAATGTTTCTAGTGAGTTAATCTTAAAAGATAGACATATACCGTCGCGGACATTTTGTTAGATCATTTAAAGCGGAATAATTCTTCCATACATATTTTTTTGATATCTTGAACCGTTTTCGCAGCGCACGCAACGGAAGCCCTCAAAGATGAATAATTTTCCCAGTTTTTTCCACATTTTCCATTATTTCTTCGCTCCTATTCATCATAGCATGATGTTATATAGCCTATAAGTTTCCTCGATAAATGGACTATCTAACACTAAAAGAATTTTTCAAATCGGTCCAGTAGTTTCTGAGATTAGCGCGTTCAAACAAACAAACAAACAAACTCTTCAGCTTTATAATATTAATATAGATTTTGAGACATTGCTGCACAACAAAATTGTCTCGTTAGACAACTTAAAATACAACAAAAATATATACAAAAAAAGATACTGACATCTTTGTACTCCGTGTCAATCTCAGTTTCAATCTCTTCGGTTTTAGTAATTGTGTGAGTAGTTGGTTTTGACGGTCTAGGAGTTTCATCATCACTGCTGTCTGGAAAATCAGATCAGATATAACAGGTAATTTAAGGTTTGAGAACATTAATTCTTCATATACACAATTAAAGCTACCATAAAACCAGGGTTTGCCAGATATTTCCTGGTTTGGGAGTAACCCAGTGACTAAGATGGGTTTGTGTCCAGATACAATCCATACACTGCTGGTCTCCGGCATGTAATGCCATTCAATTGAAAGATAAACAAAGATAATCCCTATAATGCAACTCTACTGTTGCGGTAAACAAAGGAAATTACATAAAATTTTATAGATTTAAATGTACTAATAATTAAGGATAATAAATATATTAATAGTGTGATCTAATCTTGGCAATCGAAAGGATTTGATTGGATAGGAAGGATATTATAAATATCTTTTTGCTATGCTGATTATGACTGATTACTACGTAAAATTAAGTGATACCTACCACTTTCAGATAAATTAAGTGTTGAAGGCAATAATTTATCTGCATCGGTCAGGTCTTTAATGTTAAATTTAGGCTCATTTTTAGGTTCATCATCCTCAATTAACATTCTTTGATCAGTAGCCTTAGGAACTTTTATTTGTCGCGGTCGTTTGAGCTTAAGTGAATTGCGTTTCTTTTTTTTATCTCTAGAATAGTTAGAACTTTTCGTTTCTTCTTCTTCTTCTTCATCACCGTCTTCATTGTCATCTTCTGAACTAGATGGTTGTGATATCACAGCCTCTGAGCCCGAATCGCTAAAGTCGGCATTCTCCGGTTCACTATCATCTTCATCTTTATAAACAGTTTTAATAACTTTCTTTCGGGTCGTAGGCATATTAAGTCAATAAAAACTCAAGATCACGATATAGTTTTAAAAAATTCTTGCATAATACTTTGCAACTTGCGAGATTAAAAGCGCGCGCTATTCGGCGCTATTGGGTATTTTTTTTTGAAGCCGTAATTCGGTGTTTCTTTAATTTCTGTTTTTTTTTATTTACTCTAACTAAAGTCAAGTGTCAAACAAGAAACAGTGACAACTGTCAACAAAAAGTGACAAGTGAAGTGACTTTCAGTGAGTTTGTCAAGTGACAAACGACAAAGACAAGCCTTACCATAATCAAAAAAGCTTCGAATCTGATCACAGAGTATACTCGTTTACGTAGGCCCGTAGGCATAGTGTACCGTATTAAATTACAGAAAATTGAGTATGAAATTATTATAATTATTGAAATAGCTTTAAGCGCTTGCATCATAAATAAAAAAAATATTTTGTGTTCTATATTACTAAAAAAACCTTTATAACAAAATAAAGAAACTTGTACTTAATTTTGAAGTGAAAACTTCTTTAGCATCGTTGTGATTTGAATGCCGACGAAACGAAAAAACGATAATATAAAAAAAACATACAAATTAAATGGAACAAAATAAGATACGAAGCATTATGTATGCAGTATTTCTACTTAGCTTATTCTAAATGGCACGATGGCAGGTTTTTATAGCTACATTTTATAATTTTATAGTCGTAGGTTTTGTCATAATAATTATTGACTCCTTGAGTACAGTGACATCTATTTATGAAATATAAACAAAATTTTAAATGGAATGAATACATAATTGTTTCAAACTGTGATAATAGATGACGCTATAAGTTTTAAAAATTGTATCTTAGTTTTTTGTAGGTATACGTGTCATTTACATTCGTCTCATTATCTTGAAGTTAAAATTTTTGAAGGTATCCATTTCAACCACTTGTGAAGTGCACACATTTTTTATTTTCTTTCAAATTTTGAAAATGTTGTCAATTTATAAGTCTGTAGGTAGGCAACATATTATTGCATTGCTGGAACCACCTCATAATCATGCGATCGCCGCCGCCCATGGACATCAGCAACACCAGGGGCATCACCAACGCGTTGCCGGCCTAGAAGGAAGTGATGGACGTTCTTTTTGAAGGACACCAAGGCATAGCTTTTTGGGAACACTGATGTTAGAAGTTTATTCGAATTTACTAAACTGTTATAAAAAAATGGTTGGATATCTAGCGGG
>LGAG01000797.1:1907446-1919974 GCA_001278395.1 Lerema accius
TTAGTAGGATTGACAGTCCGTAGTCCGTGTCCCTTGTAGGGGTGGGACCTTTTTTTCGCGCATCGCTAAGGTTAGGCAAGGCAATCCACTTAACACACAGAACTTAACTGTATCTAATTATGATGTGTGGTAGGTAACTGAAGTTCTTTATTGCATCAAGTCCGTTAAGTAACTTGGTACGAGGCAGATTAAAAAAAGGCAGGGTCCTTGTCTGAAGTCAATGCGATTTGGCAACGACAAAATGTTGTTGGGAGTTTTGTATGAAAACGCTTAACTTCTAAGACTTGAAAGCACTGTTTCACTGATACTAATAGACGTTGACTTTTCCATTATTAATAAGTATAAATAAATACGTTGGTACTACAATCATTCATAATCCTGGGACCATGGTTTAGCAAGCAGTGTCGTTACTAAATAAGTACCTACTAGCTATTAGAGAATTAAAATTTAAATTCTATCCTCCTTTATTTACCCTATATTATATAACATTAAACTTACATGTGGTATTTCTATACTCCTAAGTGGATCCTTATATATGTATCTAATTTGTCAGCTTTGATTTGCTAAAAGGTTTTATAATTCACGATAATGGAAAGGTTTCGCGTTTGTTCAAGAATGGTAAATGGTCTGAATCAATTCCGCTAAGTGTTTTCAGCAGAGCTTTATTGCCTGTATAGCGACTGTTGAGTGGATGAGCGCACGTCGGCGTCGCGTCGTTCCGAGCTTCTCTATTGACACCCTTGTGGTTTGCTACACTTATACTTATAAAAACAGGTTTAATATTATTTACGATTTGATTTATATTTAAGTAACTGAAAAATATGTAAAAGCTATTAGGGCAAAAGATAAATAATTTGACTATCAAAAAATAGAACGAGAAGTTACTAAAGCGTCGGAGTGTTTTTAAATTGCATTATTTTAGGCAAAATATTGTTACAGTAGGTATTAAGCATGATGTTGTACCTAATATATTGTACATAATATTATAATTATTGACGGCACACTTCCCAAATTGTGCATTAGCAAGAATACATACGAAGGATATTACTGTTAAAATTGGTTCAAAACATAATAACGCGTGTATGAATCACAGAATAGATGAACTATGAAATGCGAATCCATCTGTGTTTCAGAGTGCACACGCTATTTATTATAAATACCGAACTGGTAGATATTTATGTGGATAACAATAATCTCATTTTAACGCGTCTCCTAGATATTCTATGACATTGGAGCTTGAGTTGCTTTTTCATCACTATCTATCTACCACAAAGCATAAACTTATACAGATAACTCCAATTGTTTGCTGCCTTATTGTTAACTTTAATTACATTTTGAATTAATTTTGTAATTAAAACGGAAGCTAGAACGCGGCGCGTGAAGTTTAAGTGGCTGGAAACGGATCGACCCGGTGGGGGGAGGGACGCGGGGCTTTTAGATGCAATCTCTGAGTGGATTAATTAATTCTGAGGTGCCAGTTATCTTCTGTTATCGTTTAATAAAGTCGTGCACGGATAGATAAGTAAATTCTTTACTCCGAAGCGATGATCTAAAAGAACAGTGATGACGCCAACGTTCGGGATTATTCCGTCCGCTCTGAATCTGTTATCGTATTGATATGTCGTTAAATGTTTCATGAGGTGTACAAGCATCACCTGGTGTGATGAAAATAACGAATTCAGAACGGTTTTCAAAACAACACTCTGCCAACGCTACATTATGCATGAAGCACTCCATTTGCTGATCCGCTCAGGAGTCCTGCTCGCGGTTCGTTAAGCGCTTACATTACCTACAAACACTTATTGATTTTGAGAGATTGATGTGATTTGAGAGAAAAGCTACGTCTTAAGTGCCTAGTTTTCATAGTTTTTTTTAAAGTTTTATATTGTTTACCTAGGCTTTTGGTTGTTTCTTTTTGACTAACCAATGTAGAGTCATTACATTTAGTTAATCTAACTACACAATTTATTTACAATTTTTGGTATAAATATCCAACAATGTATTATTTTTATGTAAATGTATAATAAGTGTTTTAAAATTAACGACGCAAAATCCATTGATAGAGCGTAAGGGTATTAGATATGCAATATTAATGCACTAGCGAATGGTGGACGGAGAGCATTTCGCTAATGGCTAGTAGGTAACTACACAAAATGTGAGACAGCGAACGAAAAAAGATATACATTGAGTCTTGTTAGAAGGATTATCGCGAGTAGAAACGCGTTAACTTACACAAATAAAAAGTAACTTTGTCGACTCAAATAAAAAAAAGAACTTATGCGACACCTCTACGATGTTAGGAAAGAGTGGGATACATTACTGGAGTGGAAAAGTTAAAAAGCTTAAATGTATCTCCGACGCGGCTAAAAGTGTCTGACAAAAGTTCGACTTCCATTTTAAAAAGCTCCATTACAAAACATCGAGATTCGCTTCCGCCAGGATGCCACCATCAGTAAGGTGAAAGACAGAATTAAAACTTTTATATACATAGATAATACATTTTATCTTATTCTCGTTCGTAATCTGTGATGGTGGTGATATTTTAAATTCATCACCAAATTCCTGTCAATGAATACTAATGACGTGAGTCTGTATTGTTAGTAAAGTACAATTTATTCCACCAAATTAAAATTTAAATCGATGCAGTTCGAGAAAATGTTATAAAGAATTGTTATTAAAAAAAATTAAATTATGAAGAGGACCAGTATATTTCACCACACTGATTCAGTGCAGCACTGTGGCAGATTCTCTACCAATGTTCTTTTGTAATAACTAATTTAAGATATTACCAAAAACCAAACGTACTTCGTGGACAGGCGAAGACCGCTGACAAAGTCGTATAGTGCGACCATGTAGATATACAGCTACGGGTAAATATATAATATAAAAATCAAGTTTAATAATTTGTGTTTAATGGATTTAACTGCAATATTGTACCTATTAAAATATTATTAAACTAATGGACCCGCCCTCGCTTCGCTTCGGTGCATATTTTAGGTTAAAAGGTGACTAAGTACACGTGTTGTATGTTTTTTCAACGTGGCTTTATTTGGATGGTTTTTACACCTTGGGTTCGAAAAACCCAAATATCTTACGGACCCCTATTTTTTCTTAAATAAAATATAGCCTATGTTACTCGTAGATAACGGAGCTTTCCATTGGTGAAAGAATTTTTGAAATCGGTCCAGTAGTTATTGAGCCTATTCAATAACAAACAAACAAACAAAAAAATATTACCTCTTTATAATATTAGTTTAGATAAAATTTAAATCCAAAGAGTAGTAATCGCTTCAACCCATTGACAGCCAACTGTAGGCTACAAGTCTCTCCTTAACACTGAAAATGCCTTGAGTGTTCTCTACGCAACTCTTGTAGGAATTCGTGAAGGGCACTGGATGGGTTAACGAACAAAAGGAGTCGAGATATTGATACATAGAATATAATTTTATAACAAGTATTAGATTTAGATTAATTAAATAAGGAGGCTGATGTTTAATTTTAAATCAATTAATTTATCTCTCACGTGATTCAATAGAGCATGCCTATACATTAATTTAATTGCCTATAAAACGTGTTATATTGGTCTAAAACATTTTTCTACTATCAAAACTGTAAATCGCAGTATAAATCGTCGAAGCCGGCACCTCCTCACGGAGCAAAGTAACTTGAATTTGAGAAGAGTTGTGAGGCTTTGGCTTGGAGATAGTGCTTTTAGGCCCTAACCCCGGGGGTGATGCAGTGGGTCCGTGGAGCTTCTTAAAATGTTTTCACTTATGTATGTATGGGAATACATTACCCAGACTTCGGGTTACTCGAGCCGCGCACACTTACTTCTAACACAAAATTGAAGTGACGTAAAGCTTTTCACTCAGCTCTCCGGTGTATATGTTAACTTAAATTACATTTGGTCTGAAATCTGAAACATCTTGTACGTTACTCCGAGAAGTAATAGGTCCTACATTCCGATATATATCGGGGGAGTGTTGCTGTTGAATAACAAAAAAAATATATTTAAAAGTAAGCAGTCCTCAGAGCGCAAGTCTTAGTAACTAGTTTTAACTTTTTGGTATGACAAATCATTAATTTTATTAATTTAATAAATACCAAAATTATTTATTTATTTCGTAAATGTATTACAAGCTAAATAATTATGGCAATGTAAAATTAAGTTAGTGGGTACTAAATTAAATGAAAATAAATAGTAATTTCAAATTAAATGCATACGTAATTTTAAATGCCTCTGTATTAAAAAATTTCATTCGGTATTTTTATACAACCACTTAAATATGCAAGTTTTCTTTATTGCCACCAATTTAATTTCATTAAACGGTGGTATTATAAGACTATCTACTACTTTGTTGCCCAAGAAACAGTTAATAAAAGTTTAATGTCATTGTTTACGATAGCATTTAACAGACATTGTGGGGCCATGGGGTATTAAGTTTTAATTCCTTTACAAATTCCTAAACTTATTGTGGTAATTTTAGACAGGTTGTAATTGTAAATCAAATACTATTTTGGGTTATTAGCCGAGTTACTTAGGTATTTGTGGTATAATTTACTGAGAAGTTTATGAAGATTCTATTACTTAAATCATAACAATTTTATACTTATAAGCAAGAATGCATTTATTAGATTACATGAGGTGTAAGAAAAACACGATTATACTGGAGCTTTAGATTACATCAATAGCTACTTACAAGCTACTTTGATCACTTAACTCAGCCGCTAAACGACTTGATTTCCGGTTAGGGGCGCGATACCACAAGGCATTTTCTCTTAGATAATCCTATCTTCTTTCTTCAGTCATGATTGAATTTCAACCACCGAGCGGTTCTTTTAGTTACTACATCAAAAAGTGCGGTACTTAATCCATCGGCATCTGTAATCCAACGACAAGTAGAGTACTAATCCTTATAGAGTTGTATAGTCTTGTTTAAGATTGATGTCATCCCTTACCACCCATTTTATGTTAATATTCGAACGCCTATTTGAATATCGTAGCAAGAACGCGAACGTACGGCGCGCGGCGGTAACTTCTTGCATTCATAACAATAATCACTTAGCTTAATTACTTGCGTTAATTACGGTCGATCTCGCCGGTTCAAATTACGTACTCTAAAACGCATTAGCCCCTGACAGCTGGAGATTATCCGTCTAAGCGTCGACAGGACCGCTCGCCGCGGGACCATTCCTCTAATGAAATTTAATGAGGCTTAATCGTCGACGACTTAATGAACGAAATGTAGATAAGTGCTCAACCATCGCCCTAAGTGCCAAAAAGAAAAGATGCACTTGCCAAAGAAACTACCACTTAATGGAGTAGAAACTATAAAGAGAATATTGAAAGTGGCTAGAGTGAGAGCTTCATCGATTGAAATGTTTTTAAAGAAAGGAATTTTGAAACTTAAAGCAACAGGAGAACGGATAGGTAATTGGGTAGAGAGGATTCCTTATCGTGTTTTTTAATCTCTATGTGAGCTATTGGCTGTCTTTATATTTTTAAAGGTCTTTATCAGAAGCTCCACATTATGTCAAACAACTATAATAAACAAACAAACGCCAAACCAATATCACCTACCTAGTAGAACTTATTAACACCTCATCTTTTTTATTTAACCATACTTTATTATAAATTTATTATTGCATACTAATAGCTATTTATTTATAATAGAGTCCAAATGTTGTGCGTAAAAATTCACGTTCAAAAATTTTACCATATTTTGACATTACTTAATTTATTGCTAACATCTTCAGTGTCATTTTTAAACAAATTAACATGTAAATAAGACACAACTATTAGATGGAGACGCTGACGGAGGTCAATTAATAACGAATGTGTCATGGTGTTGGCAATAAAACTTCCACGCGTTGAAATATTAACACATCTAATAATTGTGTGAATTTCAACACACATGACACGAGTGAGTTGGTATTTTAGTGTCATGTTTGACAAGGCTTGGTTAGAGCATCAGTATTGTCCCTGATATTGTAGATCAGACCATTTTTATCCCTATATCAATGTCATCAGGCTATGACTATGATATTATTTAATTATCTGAATTAAATTTTATGAGATTTACACTGGCAAATTAGATTATTAGGACCCACAAATACAGCCATGAATTATAACAAAGTTTTTATCAAGAGAGCAGGCAAGTGGAGCCCTCATAACAGTAGCTAAGATATTGTGTATCTAAGTCAGTGTTTACGAATGACAATAGCGTGTAGTGGGTTTCTTGTTAACTGATTAGAGCCAGGCTGAGTGGTGTCATCTCGGAACGTTCCAATTACTGGGAATGGGGCAGAGCCGGGGCGGGGGTGTGCAGGGGTGCGAATGATCCATTTCGAAAACTAATTTAGAGTTGGCAACTAAACAAAGAGCACTCCTCGCAGATAATAATTAACGCTTGTGGTAAAGTTCCACTAAGTCCGTACCGGTTAGACCTCGCAGCGCCAGTGACGAAGTTAATTAAATGTTTTTTCCGGTATGTGAATATTAAATACTTTTAAAATTGCAAAGCTCGCAAATTAATTATTATAATAGCTGCGGAGTCTACGTAGGTATACAGTTTACATTTCATTGATTTCGCGTGGATAGCGTGCTTGATTGCATGCTAGCTAATTGATAATGATTTGCATGAATAGAACAGTAAAATCTTTTAATATGTCAGTGGTAGAGTTTGCATAATAAACCATAAATTGAACCTACCCACAATACTGGCAATTAGATCCTTCTAACATTAAAATTGGTTTTAAGATTTGTAATCAGATTCTAAACATAAGTCACAGAATCGGTTGATTTAGAAAGACTATTATTATCCTGTTAACATTTAAGAAAAAACTTACGTTAGCCTGTAATTAAAGGCGCCATCCGCACGAGTTAAATTGCATCATGCTGTTAAATATTCCTACTCTTAATGACTTCGTAAGGTAATGTTAGGTTAAGTAATCGCGTAATTCAATATCCGAGTTAATAATGAAATGGCGTTGCTAGGTTTAGTCAATAGAGAAGGCTGAGGGTTGAATCATGTTATGTTAAAGTGAATGTCTCTGTCTTTGAGTGTTTGCGATGCCGCGCGGCCCTTGTCCAGATAAAAGCTTCTCCATTGCACGAAAAAGCACTCACTCTAAATATTGATTTGTTACTTCACCGCTCCTAAAATGGGTGACGTAGGTATGCCACAGCACAAATCCATTTAGAATATAAATATATGCAAGACATGAACATGAATAAACTCTTTATGTTCTTGTTTCTTTTTGGTAGTTGATTAATCTTATTAGAATGTAAATCTATTGATTGTAGTTTATAGATGCTTTCGCGTTTAAAACTATAGAAAAACAAGCAAAATTGCTTTCACAGGGAATTATTTATAAAATGTCGTCGAAATATCGTAGATATTCTGCACATTCAATATTAAGTTCTTCATTTGTCGTCTATTTAATTTATATTCGCTTTGTAGTTTAGTGTAGTTTATATTTATTTGTATTTGTTACAAAAATATGTTGATTTCTTGCTAATTTGTACAATCTTAGCAAAACCAGGTAAATGACTACCCACGCCATTTGACGCCAATTAAAAGTGTTAGCCGTTCGCTAATGATTTGACGGCTATACGAAACACGTTAAGAATTTTCTTATTACGGGAAGAATTAAGGGATTTCTTTATTAATCCGCGGAGCACTAATTGCAGGGTAGCTAACCTTCATTTAGTTGTGACGCCTCCGCAAGGGGCCGGCCAGGGCCGCATGTAGCAGCTCTCATAATTAGGCGCGTATTATTTATTTAAACAAGCTTGTAACTCCTTCGCTATTGTAACGTCCTATTGTTACTGATTAGTAGTGACTGAGGCTTATGATTTAGAGGTGAAATAAGTGCGAGGTTATTATTAATTATAGATAACATAACGACTTTTTGTATAACTTAATAAGTATTTTTACTCGGAACGATTGCCACTCGTTTTTAGCAGGCGTTTTACAAAATAGATTTTTGACCGTTATTTAATTAATTGTAATTTTACAAAACGGTTTTAATTAGTCTTATGTAAATAAAAAGGATTTTTAACAAAACCTCCATATAAACTTATACCTCGAACCCCGAACCGAACAAATTATTTTTTAAGTTGTTACAATAAAAAGAAGTGTTACTTGAAAGTTCAAAGTCTTGCTGAATTTTGTTAAAAAAATCGGGTATGTAATTTACCTTCATAAAATAAACGGTTCATTAATTAATTTATACAGTTATGTAGTTTACACACGAAATATGTTCATTACTAATATTATTACAAAATAAAAACTTGACCTATTAAGTTTATTTAAAGAACGCTACCATAATTACCTTTTACTCAGCAACACGAATTTAATTAATTGGGAGTTAACGGATTTGGAAATTCTGCAGTTATATTCATTAAGCACAAGTATTATGTGAAATGTCAGTTGATAATAAAATAAACCTCAATTACCTTATCGTCGGTTACAATAATTTAATTAATCAAGAAATAACAGATTTCGCAATGTTGCAGTTGTATTCATTATGCACAATTGCACTATTAAACTGTTAAATGTCAGTTGATAATTAAATTAGTAAATTATCCTCATTTGGTTTTAACTGAATGCGTCTCTGTGAAGCAATTACAGTACCTATTACTTATTAACTTTCAGCCGCCCTTAATGGTTTCCGTAATACAGTTTAAGTGTAGCTTTGAAAATGTGCACAGTTTATGTAGTTCAGTCGGATGTGAATGAATTCTATTGGGATCTCATTAACTCTATTTTATAACTAGTTCGGTAAAATATACGTAAAATGTACCTACCTTTGTATAGACATTGCAGTGGGTATAAGTTCGGGCTATATGAAGGTTTATTTGATTGTTTTTGGAAATCAGAGCTACTAGATATAGTAGAATAGCGCTATGATGGTTACCATAGACCATTAGAAACTATATGAATTCTACATAAAATATATCTCTTTATAAACATAAGTACTCTGTATAAATGTAAAAATTAGTTTCGAATTTCTACATAATTTCGAATCAGGCGTAGACAAGAGTTCAACCTCGTCGAAGCGAACACGTTGTGATGTCAAGCTTTAATACTTTCATGTTTCTTAAGTCAGTTGAATTTCCTGAATTTTCGGATTAGACGAAAAAAACATTGAATAAAATACATAATTATCAGAACAGAACAACAATAGTTACGGAAAACTTGGAGTTAGTTGCACCGCGCAGTCGTATCTAAGTGGCTACAATAAAGCTCTCGCTACATTAAGCTTCCGCTATTGCGCCGTTAGCGAGATAACGAGACCCAGTGCCCGCGCCACACATAATTTATACCGTCCGAGCTCGTTAAAAACTTATAAAGACGCACATTGTTAGTGAGGCCAATATTCGCGGTTATCCAAGGATATACGACCGGTCTAACGACTCCTTGCCCGGTTCATGTGAACCATTGCGCAAACGATCCGCTTTAATAGCTATGAAAACGAAACCGGTGGATGGCTGTACGACCCATTGATATGCATCTTGTTTTGCTACGAGAAATCTACAAAACTTTTATCGGCAAATAACAAGCATCAAGGTATTATGGTGAACAAAGACTCGTATACCACAGGCATTATACTTTTTTAACAAATAGCACAGAATACTCACTTGTTAAATTTCATGATGACCAATGGATTAATTCATTTGTATCACGACACTCGAAAACCTATACTCGTACTGTCCTTTGCCATAATGTGGTAAGTTGAGTTTGAACAATTTAATGATAAGGAGTGAATGCAGGAAAATAAAATATGCTTGTCAATTCTAATGTATAGTATTATATAGCTTAACAGGACATGATGTAATTTTTGTCGTTATTACAGACAAACATGTACCTATCAATCTGTTAGTGACGAGTAAGTATCTATCAGTGAGACAGCTGATGATTTAAAAATGCGACTCCATTTTTATTGGAACAAAGAATCTGTGGTACAAAGTTATTATCATATGGTATGATCATTCTTCAGATAAGTATTTGGTGAAATCGAAACATTTGAGAGTAAATAACACTTATATCCTAAAGTATTAAACTCATACTTTGTTTGTGAAATTGGCCTTTAATGGATCAAGATGTAATGTCAGAACTGTTATTACAATGTCATTCGAAAATTGAGGTTAGAAGATGACATTATTTTTAAATTGGAAGTCGTTAAGTTTTATCGCCTAAGCTCGTCACCATCTTATTGACACGGTTTAGGAGCCAAAGTTGTTTATAATTTCGTGGGAAGAATTTTGTGTTGTTTGTTATGAAACAAAAAGGCGTTACTACTGCTACGCCTGTATACCAACTCTTTACAATTATACTATACATTAGTATGTAGTATAATATGGTAGAGTTACCATACTACTTAAATGATTTTGGTCTTCTAGCATCAGGAACCATGAACCATTAACTAGCCATTAAGTTCGTACTTAACCACTTGGCCATACACCATTGATTCTTACATGCTATTTGACAAACGCTAGCATATATAACACATACCTTAATGAAAATTCAATACAATGTTAGTAACTACATGAGTGTCAAAAACAAATGAATGATGCGCCTAGTAAAAAATCAATATGAATTTGTGTTGTATAGTGTAAGTGCATAAAGAATGCGTAATGGAAATTCCATGTGCTGATCCAATCTGCCGCGAAGCTTTTAGGCCGACTAGCCGAGTGTTTCGTTTTACACTTAGTTTATATGCGAGCAATTACTTCCTCTGCACGAAATGCAACGCCCCCGTTCCGTCGTTATTTTAGTTTTTCATTTTGTTAGGCTGATAGTCCATAATATAAATTGAATATCCGTTCGTCCACTGTTTGATACCCCCTTCACCACCACCAACATATCCACAGTTACGTATTCGTAGAATTTATTTATTAATTTACTCGTTTCAACTTTAGACATTGATATAACAGACTTCACGAATATCACACATTTTACGATAAATTGTGTATTGACGTAAATACGTCTTTTAATTTGCTACCATAGATTAAGTAGGTATAGAGACAATCGCAAATTCCTAATGATAAAGAATCGGGGATACAATTTGGCATTGTAGTTTCAAATCTATATTTTACATCCAAAATTAAATTATACCACTAGATTGCTAATGGATCAATGAATTCATTACTTAATATATTATGTAACTACATAGAAGTAAGAAGTAGTTAGTAGTAGGTTGACGTGGAGTCATAGCAACATTGTTTACATTCTGCTACCTCTGAATCACTAGTTACGTACCTACTAGCTAGCACTTCTTACATTTTACTGTTTATATGACTTATCATCGTGAATATCTGACGGGTTATTCCTGTATGACTACCTACCTACACATATATGATTGGAGTCTTAGATTTAACAAAAATATCTAGTCCTTGAAAGAGTAGAAGCAATATTAATAATATCTAAATACTTAATACACAAG
Organism: Lerema accius; assembly: GCA_001278395.1. Lineage (NCBI taxonomy): Eukaryota > Metazoa > Arthropoda > Insecta > Lepidoptera > Hesperiidae > Lerema > Lerema accius. Next base: position 1,918,898 of record LGAG01000797.1, read on the forward strand.
CTAGTTTTATTATTTATATAGGTATATTCCTTTTCTTATTTATTGAATATACCTACTAGTAGCTTTCCACTAACTACACGCTTAAACGATAAACTTTCCATTCGCTTGCATACTTAAAGCATAAAGACAACAATCGTTAATTATAGCCACTTACGCCAATTCAAACTCCGGTCAAATTGGTTATCAATTGAATGGTCATGTAACCATTACTCGTAGCGACGTTGTCCGCGATGTGTGTTCGCGGCCGTCGGTGTGGGTTGTATGGATCACGGACTCGGCTAAACACAAATCAACACCGATTCTCCATTTGTTAGACACGGGAATGTAATTATGGCCGGAACACTTGGCGGGGTGGGGGCTGCACTGCGGAGGCGCACGTCATTCAAGCTTTTAGTTCGGCGCTCGACAGCGATCGTTACTTCGGATTCATAATGCTCGTTTCGGAGAACGTGGCCTCACAGTTTTTCATTATGACGGCATCTATCACGACTTCGTTCCATTACCAGGTTTCATTTAGAACCGCCCCCGCGTTGTGCTGATACAAAATAAGGCTGGGGGCTCATTATGAATTAAATAAATTAAGTACCTATATAAAAAAAATTTATAGGTTATTTTGAAAAGTTATTGAGTTCATGTGCTGACCAATTAGTAGAACGAAGTAAAGCAAACCAGGCTTAATAAGTAAGTAAACAAAATTTTACATGTAAGTTAAAACTTTAATAGCGCAGTAAGTTGAAATAAAATGTATGTTTAAAGCTTGCGAGAGAGCAGCAACAGTGGACCGGTGCCGCTGCCGGTGCCGTGACACGAGTTAAACTAAATTAATAAACTTGCTGCAGTCTCGGGCTTTATTAAAAAACACTCATTAAAGCGGAGAAAAAGTAGGTAAAGTCGCCGGCGGGGACAGCGCCGCTAATTGCGCCGCCTTTATTGCTTAAATAAAGTTTTAGTGAGGGAACACAAGTTTTAATTAAAAATGTGAGAATAGTTTTTAATAAAGGACGGGCTCGGAGCGCGTATATTGCGAAACTTTAAGCGATACGCTTAGTACAGGAAGTCCGGCGATATTGCTTCTTG
>LGAG01000797.1:1925893-1937822 GCA_001278395.1 Lerema accius
GACTTTTAATGATTTCCCGGCAAAGGGAAATTGGGTTAGTTATTTTCCCAGGGGTTGCCCCTCGTTAAGTTTTAATGGGGTAGCTAGCTACGACGTAATCAAACGTGCTTATTTAAGTTAACGACGTTTACAGGTCTGCACTCTGGTTGTCAATAGAAGTTACTTAAAGAAGACTTCTGCTTGTTAGGCTCGAGTTCAAAGTGCTTACTTGTTAACGAGAAACCGTAGTTAGTGATTCGTACTCGAGGATACTTTTCCTCGTTTCGAGAACTCGTTAATAATACATATAAGACATCGGAACAGAATATGCCACCTACTAAGCAACATGTTAATCAGCAAGCTAGAAATACAGGGCTTCCGGTGCGCTCGGCACCGACTCCCTGTTATAGGCAGAACGCCTAATTAATCTTCAGTAAAATGTCGACGCTGCTTGTTTTTGCCAGGAACTCGGCTCATTAGAGCGACGAGGCATGTTGATTACATTCTGCAGCGCTTATTAGCGCAAACTCTCATTAGGGGCCACTATTGTTGTAATTAAACAACGAGCAACATCGGCACAGATCGCGGCGCTCGAATCGACACGAAATAGCCTCTATCCACTCGTAATACCGCTTACGGTTAGCCGGCGTGTGCTAGGCTATAACATTGTGAAAATTTAATTAACAACTCAATAGTTACAAAGAACGAGGGGGTTCTTGCGGTGTCTGACATGATTCTATTGTTATCTGCGGCGGTGCAAAAAAGTGTAGGTTTGTTTAGAAGTGGCTTACACAATTACGTGAAGGTACTCGGTTCCGGCGGCAGTACGTCGTCGGGTGGCGGGCGTGAGTTTAATTGGACAACCGAGGGCGCGGGGGAGGGGTGTCAGTCCGCCGGGGTACCGTACCCCCCTAACACTTCTAATTGGCTCGCCAACACTAACAGGAGCGCTTTTCTCTAAAATGTTTACTCATCGTCATTACTTATAATAGGGCCTGATTCCTCGAGAGCACCTGCCCGTCGCGTTACAGTTTATGCTCGTTAACAATCTGTGCCAGAACTCTTTTCATTACGTTAAACGACGCGAGCGCATTATCGCAACTTAACTTTTAATTCCGAGATTAACAAGCTTATTCATGAAGATATCGCGCTGTTTTCAATAAAGGGTAGAGAAATTATTCGTTATTATTATTATTATGCCGTAATAACGTATGAGCAAAATTACTTTAAATAGCTTTCGTTAATTGCATTAAATAATCTTATAATTTAAGTTAACGATGCTTTGTTTTCCTAGTGCTAAGCTCATTATTTATTGTACCGTTAAATATATTTGATAATTCATATTTTTAAGTTTTTATTATTTTTATATTGAGTTGATATGAATATAAATAATAATCGACATATTATTTCAAAATAAGAAACGTAACAACCCTATCTCGAACAGTAGTTACTTATATCTAGCCGCTGCGCTGTTACGATAACAATCATTAATTAAACTTATATTATTAAAATTTATTTTACGGTTTATAACGCTCGTCTAAATTGACTAACTAACATTGCTGTTAGGTACAAGTTGTCTAATAAAAGCAATTATAGTAATGGATGGCAACACTATTCCGTCACATCAGGTAACGAAGATAATAATTAACAATAAAGAAAATTATCAAATTAGTAATGAAAAAAGTCTTAATAAAAATGGATGCAACGTCTTAAAATCTCGATAGCTTAAAAGAGTGCGCGTATGTCGATAATATTTGTCATGAGAGGAAAAAATTTAATAAGTATCTTATAGATTCAGCAGTATTACAGCATTGTATGTAAAGTAATTCGCAAAAAGAACGTGAATACTTCTATATTACAGCTTGACCTTCGGACGGTAACAAGGAAATTGGAAAGAGTTTGTTGCAGCGATGTACAACACAACATCCAATTTCCGGCTCACTTTTCCAACCATATTTAGTGGGAATATTGAGGAGGCTAAATTTTTCACAAGAAAATATGTTGTAAAATTATAAGTAGGTTAGTGTACTTCGAAGCTTTATGGAGTAAGATGCAATCAATTTATTATTGTTAGGCACAGAAATGTCTATCTGTCTTACATATCATTGTTGATCCTTGGTTGGGAAAACATGCAATAAGTAAATACGTAAACGAATCCAGAACTTTTGAACGGGAATAACCATGTTCTATATGCCTAATCAATAGATATCAATAAATAATTCCTTAACACACGACAAAGTACCTTAATTCTCTTAAAGGAAGATTGAACAACATTTCACGTTAGCAAAGTTAATATAGCAAGTAAGTATATTTTGGTTCCTGTGAATTTCCCTACATGTTCCCCGTCGGGAGCGACTAGTTCAGGGTGTTGCAGTGTCAGCCGACGGCGGCAAGCTGCTCTCACGAGCGGATATAAGCGGCCATTTAATTTCCGCGCTTTCAATGATCGTTTTATATTCACGTAGCTCACACTTGCCTTTTTAACTGTACTTGTCCCGTTTGACATTGATGACAAAATCAAATCCTTTCTCAATTAATTAATACAAATACAGTTAAGAAAATTAATTGTGTAATTATATAATTAACAATGTATTTGCATTCATTTGCAATAAAAGATAACTGTAAGAAGTAATGAGCTTTTGTGTCGGGAAGTTAATTGTGTATGAACTCTTACTGAGCTATTCAGGCAGTGGCAATTACCGTTTACAGTTTCAAATATTATTATATTGTCTCGTTGTCTTCATTTAGCATACAACACTTGCGAACTTTCAGACAGTCTTATGTTTTGAGTGACAAATCCAATTTTATTCTCGACTGCCCCTCCGCTCTTCCCCCGGACCGATCAGACCTTATCCAAATTGGATCTTGAATAATAAAGAATCGGGGCGATTGGATTTTATTCCTTAAATTCAATTAGCACACGAGGGTCGTGTGTGTGACTGCAGACGAAAGATAGAGGCACATTATCGTATTATAAGGGATCTCAGAGTTTTATTTTGTTGGGAGGGAAATCTTACGAGTGAAAACTCGATATACCTAATAAACCCACATTAAGGGTAAACGGTGTAAATGCGATTAGCGTTAAGAGTTAGTTATTGGAAGAATGTTTTACTTTAGAATAGTTAAATACACCTGACTGGAATCTAATATTGAACTTAATAAATTCCCAGCATAAAATGTTAAGACCATACATTTTACTAACTAGCGCTAGTGTTCTTTTGGTTCAGAATAAATTCTAATATAAAAAGTAAATAAAGTCAAAGACGGTAAGATGCGATGCAACCTATCTTCAGATATTAAGAAATAAATAATAGTTCTTATTAACTCTTTTTATCCTTAACACCATTAGGTAAATATAAAGCAATAATTACTTCAGCGTCCAAGTTAATTATAACGAACAAGGTAAAACATTTAAAGTTAATCAAATAGTAATAGCGCACGAAACAGCTTTAAACCATCGTCCTGCGTCCCATTAGATCGAATGTATAAATATAATAAATTGTCGTATTATCGCTGCTACGTTTGACATAAACATCGAAATCTACTTAAAGTAATGGAAACGATTTAATGTTGTACCTACCAGAGCAGAATCAGGCCGCCCGATAAGACGAGTTTCGTCGAGTTATTATGTTCTCGATCAGATTATGGTTTGTCATAAATTACTGCAACGCCGCATGATTGTGATTATGATTCTACTAATCCTGAGCTAACGAACTGTCAATTGCAGCTGTTAGATTTAGATACGTTTAAGCCAATTGTTTAAAATGTTGCAGTGTCTGATTTTTACCCAATTGCACCAGGAGGTTAATGCCTAAAACGGTTTAAGGGTTTTTTACATGTGAGTTACTATTGGATTTTTGTCTTTCTATTAATGTAGGACATAATATTTTGCACTAAGTACTCGGCTGTAAAATTAGTAATTAGGTATATCGAATTTGTATTTCTCGAAAATAGTTTCATTTAATTATAAATTACAAAAAAGCGCGGAAATTATTACCGCTATCTTAAAATAATTGTATGAATTACATAATACCCGGCGGCTATAATTGTTCCTTTAATTAATACGAATAGCTCGTTATAGGATTCAATTAAAGAGTAAGCTTGGGATATTTACAAAGTCGCTTATCTTTTCCTCGTAGCATATCTAGAGTTAAATAACTCAGTTTTTCCTTGTAATTAACGTGGTATTTATGATAATAATGCCAATTCATCGTCTTAAAAGTACTTTATTCAAAAATATTGTATCCATATGTGGAACTAAATTGCGTTTTTACAATTTTTGTTTGCTGTCACTAAAACAATTGTAATGAAATTCTGTCATTCTGTGATGTATATTTATTCGTTTTTAACAATATGTTTCACTAAATATACATACTTTCTTATGCATATCTATGTTGTTATATAAAGCATATTATTATAATAAGAAGACGATCCATTCAATTCAACCAATATCTATACTTACTTGTTTGTGATATTATTGTCTCCATGAGAAACGAGGAGAACTTTCATAGAAGCAACATTGTATCGTTTGAAACAAGTTTAGTGAAACATGTTTGCATACGTCCCTCATAAACTGATGTTGCGTTAACATCCTGGCGTTTATTCCCTCGAATCAAAATACACATGTCGCCGTACTGGCGTCGTTCTAAATTGACTGTCCATCATACATATTTCCTACATGCTCCCACTGTTGTAAATAAATAATTGCTACTGTTGTACAAAAACATATTTGTACGTTTGTAAATTGGTATAGAATTCCCTGATAGTACCATGCTATCGTTCATCTATATTTAGAAAAATCAATTGCTGTTGAGAACGGCAGAACCAATTTGCCCAATTTTGGTTTTAAAGTATTTCGGCAATCTAAGGAAAGAGGTGAGAAAATATGGAATAAAACCGAGGAAAATAGAAATAAACGTGATTTAATTCCGTATCAAACGTATACGTACGTAGGTGATACGAAGTTCACTGGGTCATCAGTACATAATAGTTTAATTTTAGATATTAGTGACGAACTAAAATCATTCACAGAGTAAAAAGCTGTGACAGTGTTTTAAGTAATTTCGATATAATATTTCTTCACTAAAGTATAATTTTTTTTTTTACATGCATAACGCAAAGTCGTAAGATGAACTGTACCTACACAAAACTCCAAAGGATGAAGAACTAAAGTGTGTGTTCAAAGTAATTAAATTTAAATTTGAGGCCTTCATCAGCTATGGATGGGATCATTAATATTCTTTGAGCCAAAATACAAACCTGCTTTGCGATGGGACCAACTAATGAGGCTAGAGTCGTGGTTCTGCATATTGTGTAATTTCCTTGCGAGTGTATTACGTCCATTAGTTTTGTAAATAGTTGCTCGCACGAAAAGTAAATAAACACTTACTTATCTTCGTTTGACAGCGCGTGAGTGGACTAGCCGTATTAGTATAATATATTATTTGAGCAAGAATCGCGACAGGATATAGAAAAAATATGTAGTCATAAGACGTCTGTATCTAATTAATTAAAAAGCAGTTTCAAAGTTAAAGTTAAACCCTATAGTAACCTAAACGAAAAAACCTCTTTAGCTGGTGATGTGTATCTGAAAAAGAAATAAAATAACAGTAAAATTTAAATCGCGCTTGAACGTCTGTAGTGATCCGAAAAAAGGTGTCTGAGTGCAAGCGGTAAGCGAGTGGCGAACTTGGCGGATAATGTAAGTGTTGCGAATCGGTGGCGTGCGGCGCAACCTTAAAAGCAATATCCGGCACCGCGCGCGCCGTCCGGAAATGAACCGGAAACAGCGGTGTATTAAGCCGCAGGTACCAGCCCTTCAATTTATAAACGCTCGCTCCCGCACTCTACTCACCGTTGCACTAGCTGAGCTGCTCTAGCTTATATCCGGTGAACTTAATTTGTAACTCACACTATAAGCGAAATGAGAAGTTCACCGCGCCGAGTTGGCTGCACTCCGCACACCCACTGTTACGTCTTTGTTCGATATATTGCAAACACCGACGTTTATTCAAAACAGGGCCAAGAGGACAATATCTAAAATTACATTCTCTCGGCCTGAACTAACAGTGAAATGAAATAAAGTCCGCAAACAAAAGTTTGCAAATCCAATATGATTTGGCGCGTCGGTAAACATCGGCGGCATCCCGGTGATATCGCAAACGAATAACATTAAACTTTGTATGGATTGAATGTAGAAAACCAATTTCGGCGCTCGGCGAGTGCGAGCCAATGGGATGAGGGTGTCAGAACGCTTTGACAGCTCTCTGATTGAAAAATACGGAAGCCTGTTTATGGAGCAAGCGAGCTCGACGTTAAGTTCTTCCAACGCCTTGCTCATACACGATCCTACATGAGAACATCTTCCCTATAGTAATAACCATTGTGAGCACTTAAATGCTGCCACAACGTTTGAATAAAATCCTTTTACAATTAATCAGATATGGTAAGTAGCTCTAATTGAATGTAAATAAACGACATTGCCGTTAACAAGACCCATTCTTATTAACACTTGGCTCTAAAAGGCCAACAATAAATTTACACCGTGTCAATTGCAGGTCTGTTTACTCACTTAAAATACTTTGCGACACATTTTAACAATTCACCGTGAAACGACAGCTGTGCTTAATGCTCTTGCCAGAATTGTTTCGTTAGCGACTCCATAAAAATTGTTTTTTCTTTTACAGATTGATAGTAAATGTGTCTTTTCCTCTTATTATGGACACATTAACACGTGGCAAATATTTAGAATCGTCACATAATTTTGATTACGTCAATTAACGAACGAATTTTCATAATAATAATATTTATACATAAAGCAAAACACACCTTTCATCGTTGTTAACATTGACTTATAGTGTTATCTTGGCGTTACTTAACAACATACCTAAGTACATAAAGATTGAAAAGTAGTTTAACCATATATGAGTAAAATTTAATTAAAATTAATGCATATTACCTACATGCGATTAAAATGTCTGCCGTCTTTCAAAGTGTCGGCTTAATTGCAAGTTAAGGTCATACAAACGGGGTTACACAGTTTTCTGCGAGGTAGACAGCACCTTATTGCTTTCCTTCATCCGTAAGGGTACAAATCGATGATGAATGGCTCAGGAATTATGCATGTTATGAAATATCTCATAAACAGGCGCACCAGATACGACCCTCGCGTCGATATATCACGAATTTGGACATCAGCACTCTGCTATTGGAATTCTGCAGATGATTTTCCTTCACAATTTAATACGAACTGCGGAACGAGCCAATCGCGGCAAGGATTTCGGGATGGGATATGAGCTCAGCGATTCATTTAAAACGGCGAAATTAAATGTCTAGGAGATTACATTCGGGCCGTTTGGAGATTACTCAGAGATAACTAAGACGTTTATTGAACCGCCCGGAGAACTTTTATTAGACTCATATCTATCACTGAACCGGGCTATTTTCCTTGACATTAGCGAAAGAACTCCTTATATCGCAGACAATATGGTTATTGTATCTAATAGACCATATTGTACTTAACGAAAGTTTATTACTTTCCAATATTACTTGTAAGTACTTTAGCAAGTAACTCAACCGATCGCAATTCGATTACAATTGGGTATCTAATAAACTGACGATTTCTGAATACGAATCGATTAACTTTTTATTGAATTCATTGGATTGTGTCTGTGATATTTAATCTGTAAATTAGATTATCTACATTTGGATTTTAATACGAGAAGAAATATTAAAGTTCTATCTAGTACAGTTATAAATAAAGTCGATTTAGACTCAAATTTAGCAATTTAACTAAAAATTTAAGTAACGTGTTTGCTGCGGTGCATGCGAGTAATGTGTATGCATTTAAATTACGTTCAAATGCGGCATATGTGGCTCCTGAGTGGCTGCAGGCCCATCCACAGGATTAGCTTCTTCATACATAGTCATACAGGAAGTCGGTAACATTATTAAATATCTTTTTATATTGAGTACTTATTTGAAATTCATCGACTCAGCTTTGTATATTTTTAAGCTACTTTGTACGATAATACCGTTTTATGACATGAATATTATAAGTGGACAGGGATGAATGTCTCATCGAAGCGGCAATAAGGTTTAATACTTTAAATATGTATTTTTTGAACGAACGCTATCTGTGTTACTTAACTGTGATTAATTTGCATGTAAATGTCAAGTCTTGTCCAAATTAACGTTAAGAGACGTAATTGTATCCGATTTCTTTCGAAAGCCTTTCACGAAACTCCATTAAGTTCAATCGGATCGCGTCTTAATTACAAAACGGGTGAATATTTAATTAAAAAGTTTCCGCACGCGAGTAATTCCTTATTCCGTGTATATGAGATTGAGTCAGCGTCGAATCCGCTCCTCGCAAGCCGTCGACATTCGACAAGGGTTTTTAATTGAACGTCGACCCATTGTGCTCGTTAAAGCGATTCAGAGTTAATCACCGCGTTTTTCGTCCGGTAATGGAAGAAAGTAATTATCAATTAACTGCTCGATAATGGATTGCGGCCGCTTATTCGACAGCTGTAACGTTCGCTTACCTATCTGTAGCGTCGACCGATCGACGCCCACGATTTATCTTGCCACCGACTATGTTGTTTTTAATTTGACATGTATTCAATTGTAAGTTAATACACGCTAGGTAAAGGATGTAATTAAGTTTTACTGATATTGTCAGATCTATTGTGTTTAAAATTTAAATTATGAAAATTAGAAGCATCGTTTTTGTCATTTCAGTCAAAATTGGAAATGCAAGTATTGATAACTTTGTTCAATATTAATTACGTGTTTGCCCTATGTCCAACATTTTCATTCTTATTGCAGACAGATTTGGGAAGATAAAATCTAGCAGGTTAGACAACGAATGAAGGTTAGAGTAGGGGAGCCGGTGGTGAATTCTCGCGCTAGGATTTTACGATCGGTTATGAAAACGAGAAGCGTCGCTCGCTGACGTGATTCTCTGCCGTGAATTAGCATTGTAAATGCAATCACAGCTGTCAGCCTGCCACCGATTCGTCGAATTTACGCGCCTTTCGCTCCACCATTGCGAACACAACAAACTATTAACTATAAATAACGATTTGCGATCAGTTCTCATTAATAAACTTATTATGATCCGGTACCAATCGGATTTGGTAATCAGATACCGAGTTGCTTTATAATAAACTCTTAAAGATATATTACGTGATTATAATAAATTTAACATTAAATTTCCTGTTTCTATGGCGTTAAATACGGTTATGCGGAATAAGGTTGTTAGCAAATAATTTATATGTTTGTATGCATTTAATATATAGACATAGGAAATCCTATTAAATCCATGCAAATTACCTACATTAAATTTGGGGAACATAACTGTATATAATTTATTATTAATTTATGTTTCGCCTATCCAACTCATTCCTTTGGTTTATACCTACTTATAAACGAATAGCTTTTCTATAAATCCGTACAGAAACGTTCCGGCCAACTGGCGAGCTAATGGTAAAACATACAGCGACCACAACAAAGTAATCAGCATTGCGTATAACCGTTAATTAAGGTGCTTTATTGCAAAATCCATGGTAATTAAACGGAGCTAATAGTTGAGCTAATAGCTGATATGGCGTCTTGCGGAACCGTTACGTGTGTGCATACGTATCTAAAATAACCGAGGGGGCGATGAAGCAGGAAATTATGTTGAGCTCGCACCACAACTTTTAATTGACGAATACGATACACGCGTCCAAGTTTCAGCTCATTAATAACTTGTTTGAATGAAAGTCAAACGGAGTGGCACAACTTCTATAAATAATCAGTATTGCTAATTAAACCGACACGATCGCGCTCCAAGGATCAGTTTGTCTTGTCATTAATTTACGTGAAATTTATCGGAGATAAACAGATAGACAGGTGGATAAATGCAACACGAATAAGTACAGTGGTACTCTGGCAGAATCCCAAATACTTAGAAAGTGACTAAGTGCTTACAGATTGTGATAAACATTTAAAGTCCCTTAATGCATTTGAGCGAGGTAAAAGATGCAATCGATAATACAGCCGTCATTATGCCAACAGCCGTTATTATGCCCACTCAATTATAAGCGGGCCTCTACATGCCAACGAGTTTTAAGAAGTAAATTACGCTTATTGTTGGTTAATTTGCGCACAAATTGCGCCACAGGTATTATGGATAAGTTTTGTGGTGACTATAGCTTAATTTTTTGTACTTTGTTTATTATGCTCGTGCCTAAGAAGCTGATGTAATGAGGCATAGCCACCTATTTTAATGGAAAGATTTAGAAAAACAAAAACTAATTAGGGTCGTTATTTTTTGTTTGCGCGGTGAAGAAGAACGAGACGGCAAATAGTTATTGGAAAGACGATAAGGACGCATGCAATGTAGCGCTGAACATTTTTCGGTTGTTTACTAAGGACCAAAAATATCCTATCTGTGGGGTAAATATCATTGAATAAGTTATGTATATATCCACTATGTGAATATTTGAGTGTTGTAGATTTTGTATATTGTGATATTTGTAAATAAATAAATAATATTTGTAAAAAAATATTTTGCAAAGGTAAAAAATTAAAAGTAAGTAAATTGAATTAAAAGTAGGTAGTAAATCTACCAAGGAAAACGGTCACAGATATCAATAAGTATCTATCGGTGAATTAGTTCATAATGAAGTAATAATACAAATAAAATACCCAAAAAGAAAACATTTTTTTACAAATTTCTTCATCATTTCCGATAGCAAAAATATGTTTGTGCGAATATCAAGTAGGTAACTTACTATGCTAATAAGGCAATAAAAGAGAAGCATCGAAAATGGAAGATTATGGTCTACGTTATCGGGCCGAGTAATAAAAATATTGAATGATGATTAGTTCGCGTTGGATTACATTTAGAAACATTGAATAATACGAGAATAATGGCAGATAGGATCCGGCGGGGCACGCGATGTCGCGAAGCAATAAAGGTAATGTAGGCAAGGTATTTGCCAATATCCTCGTCGAGTGGCCTTTCCAAATATCTTGAGATTGTATTCCCCTACATAAAAATTGTTCCGGAATAGAGATACTACCCGGATAAATATTCAATTTCACTACGGACGAAAAAGATTTGATACCTTTTCTACGTACTAGCTTTATTGGATGATGGCCTTTGGAATGGTGTGGATAATCATATTCATAGTTTCACGAATTGACGATTTCTAGTTTTGTAAACGGATCGCATGGAGATTTTATACATTATACCGACGCAAAATATAGTCTGTTGCTCGCATTGTATAATTTAACGATATTCTTAATGGTACGATATAAACTTTTTCATAGAATTTTAAAGTCTCATTTATGTAATTTTTGTTTTATTAATACAAATTGTATCTATAAGAAATGTAGATTAAAGCAGTCACATTTTTAAAATGGGGTAATTTTAAATATAGTGGCCGAAATTTAAATAAGCTTAAGAATATAAAACTTTAATTTAATTATATTGAAACTGTTAAATTTACGTAACGATTTTATTCCATAAATATCTAACAAGTTATTTCTTTTTTTTTCGTACAATGCTAAGCAAATAGCATTTAAGGCTTATCCACAACTCTGTACCCTCTTGAGAGGCAAGGAGAGAACGAAATGTAGATGAAAAGGGCAGCTGAATCTAATACAATCGGAAAAAGCGATACTAGATACCCACAGGGCTGCAAATAAAAATGTTTTCAGCCAAAATTAAACAACTTTCGTCGGAGACCTTACCCTTTCCTTTTTAAATGAAACAATCGATGATTCAACTATTGTTTCAGTTTAATTGCAAACGTTTACTTTATAAATACTTTGAGATTGTCGTTAATATAAATCCTATATTATGCTCCATTTCCTATCACACGCCGATAACTGTAGGAAAGTAGTTAAAGAGAAATGTAAAGTTTTATTGCGTTCCGTGATACGGCGCGCACAAAGT
>LGAG01000797.1:1937867-1973339 GCA_001278395.1 Lerema accius
TCGGCAAATGGATCACGTAGTGGATGAGATGTCACAGTGTTTTAAGATACCAATTCGACCGATACGAGCGCTGACACACGTTTCTACTTATTGTTATACAATATAAACAGCGGATGTGAAAGCATTATAATTTTTAAGTAAGTACACTTTATTATGCTTAAATATTTACATGTTGTTTTGGGTGACTACTTTTAAAATACAAAAAAATACTTTAGTACTCTCAAAATAAGACTTAAAACCCACTTAGTTTTCCAGTAATACCAACAATTTGTGACTATAAGTACGATTTGTTATTATTTCAATCGAATATGAGTAAATTGATGTAAAGATTACAATCATCAAGTATACATTCACACTCAGTAATTGGCAAATTCCCGAACGGGGACGCCGCTATCGTCTATACGCGGCGACGCGACGGTGGGCGGGCGCTGAAAAACAATTTCACGCCAAATCTTAGCTTGTGTTTTCCTATTTCCTTTTTATTTATCTTTTCGTCTTTTCTTTTCTTGGGAATCAATTTCACGGATGAGTGTTGCGATGATCTCAGTTCAAAAAGCGAGAGGGTTTAAGTGTAGTGCACGTGCAATGTAGGGACATTGTCCGCCCGCTATTCTCATTACTACGCGATGGAAGAACGCGTCGCGATAATAACCTTTCTGCTCGTTGCTCCTTGTGATTGGATGGGCCATGCGTGTGTTATCTGCGTATGCTGCTCTGTACCTCGTACCCAATTTATACCTTACACATTTTGTAAGTAATTGAGAATAATATATTAAACAAAATTAGTTTTTCTTGCTTTTAGTTGACAAATAAGGATTGATTAGATGGCGATAATCGTCATCGACGATGGTAGTGATGAATATTTGTTAACTTAGGTATGTTAAGTAGTTATTTCATTATTAGTGATGACGTATTTTTATTAGTTTTTGTATTTTCAAATAAAGGTTGTGATAACAAAATATACCTATCATGTTACTGTGTTACTAAAACAATAAATAAAGAATAAAAGCGATTGTTTTGGCGCGCACCCAGATTGAAATGCTAATTTTCTGTGCGTGGTAGGTACGATACGAATATGAGCTTTTCCATTCTACTGTTAAACAATATAATTGAAAATGAACTAAGGAGGTTTCGCTAGAAATTGTTGAGATTAATTTCATATAAATCGATGGTTTGTGTATACCTCATACATAATTTTGATAACAGAAAAAAGGTTTTTTTTAATGAAAAAACAGATGATAAACAAGCATGCGTCCTTGTCGTTTTTAAAATAATAATTTGCTGTCTCTTTAATACTCTCAAGAAAAAACTACCCATTTCGGGCGTTTTTGTTTACTCTAGCAAAGCGCGCTGATAACAAATAATCCTCTAATTTTTTGCAATATCATTGCTTATAACTGTTTTAGGTAGATACCTATTACCATTGTAAGTTTAGTTTTTATAAGAGCAGATTGCGGTATCGTGACGGGGGCAGTTTGAAAATTTCGGGTCCAAGCGGCGAGTCTCTTGGATTTGACAATTTTACGGGTGGTTTATTTCCGGACGCCGAACTTCCTCGGTCCGGCTGCCGCTCCCTCTACCCCTTTAAAATACCTACACCACGACCAAGGGATATCCTACTAAATTACTTTCATTTTAGCCATTGGCAATGTAGTAGTTATAGTGCTATTTTATACTTGTATTTTGATGTGGAAAATATCCTTTCATTCACGAATAGTTACTGCATACCAAGCAGTTACTTATTTTTATCAGAGGTTGTATATTTTTTTAATTTGTACCCTAACTTTAGTTAGCTTACTTAGCTTAGATTGTACCATGGTAACCTTCATAAATCACGATATATTGGTCTATCTATCAGTAAAGACAGCATGAAAATCCTTACAGTACTTACGATGTACTACAGATGGACAAACAAAAGATCTTTTATTTTATATTAAGTAGGGATAATGACTTATTAGACGACCTTACATACCAGTGGGCTTGAGGCGTCACAGTAAGGCTTAGTGTCAGTCGTCGTAACAATAGATCGAGTTAACAACTTCGATTGCGGTCGGTATTTGGATTGGTTCGTTGAGAGACCTTATGAGACAATTTTTGCTATCGAAGGCCTTCGTTAGGTATTAAAACTTTGCACTCTGTTCACTATTTTGCTACAGGTAATAAAAGAAAGGAAAGAGGTACGAACAGGGCCTTTTTTATTACATTAAGATAGAAAACTAGCCGGCAGTGCTACTGACCCCTACAACACATAGACATCGTAACAAACTTCGAGTAAGTCTAATGGGGGTATTGTTACTTGGTTAGTTCCTGTTAGTAATAGGTAAAGAGAAGTAATTTTATTTACATCTGTTGATATGTTTTAAGCACAGTTGTGGTCACGACCGGACGAGATCGTAAGGTCCGAATGATACTCCCTTGGAATTGTCAATTTTACGGGCAATTTATTTCCAGATACAGAACTCCCGTAGTCTAGTTTGCGTTTTACTTTACTTACTGCGATTTGTTGAATTTTTTTTCTAATTTACTTACTATATTGAAGGTAGAGGCGCCCTCCATGTACCTATAACAGAAAATGTTATAGGTGGCAATGAATTCTATTTCCAGATAAATTTAGGGACTTTAAGAAAGTTGTAATAGTCCATCACGAAATGTGTAATGTAAACCCATGGGTTATACCTTCTGCCTATATTCAAAATATATTAAATGTCTACGTAAAATTACTAAAGGCTCAATGATTAAGTAATTAGTCTATGTGCATATTTTTCGAATAATTTTAAATGTTACAACAGAGATATATATGATTTTAAAATATTCAATATACTCTAAAGTAAAGTAGACTATGGAATCCATTCGGTTGCGAAGACGGTACATAAAATTTACATTGTATGTAAGTGTCTTAAGCGAAAGCTTCCCACTTAAAAGCTCTACAAATGCACTGAAAGCTCTTTCGCGCACTAATCCCAAACCTTTTAGCTGCAATCAAAAGCCTCGAGCGGCAGCGGGCCGGCGTGATGCTTGTGGAAGCGCCTAGGAATTTAATTTACATTTTTAATTAAGTTAAATTTTGTTCGGAAAGCTTTCACGGAATAGGAGTTTTCTTGATTAGAGTTCAGCCCAGCTGAAGTTTGAGATTGATTAGTGGAGCTTTAATTGCTCTCTGCCGGTGAATAATGAATTCGATCAGTGCGAAGTCAGAAGGGCTGTCTAATAGATTAGTTTTGCGTTAAATGGATCAAATTGTTAGTGTTACGCGGAAATTATTTTAACAATAAAAAGGTTCTTTCGTATAGATTAAAATGCTTGTATTTGGTGCAATACAATTTTAAATCAATTTAAATGCTGTTATAATATTTTTATGTTTAAGGTAATGTCCATAATTTTCTACGCAGTTTTCTGAGTGCCGCCGTCTTTCCAGTGAAGTGTTTTTAAAAAATACATTTTGCTTCTGACGCTGTCAAAATGTATCTGTTAATAAACATAGTTATTGAATCCTATATTACATCGTTATTTAAACTCTCAACGGCTTTTGTAGGATATCCTTTGAGGCCTAAGTTTCGTAGTATCAGAACGATAAAAAATTGTAAAGGAATACTCAATTAGGGTTCACATCACGCATTGGGGCTTAAAAAATCCCCTAATGGACAATTGTAAATCGGCTAGGGCACAAAAGAGCTGTACTGCAGCTGACGTAAAAGCGAATAAATAAGAGACTTCCGCGAAGCACTCTCAGTGAGAACAAGTCGAGAGCCCGTGACGTACGATTTGACATAGAATATTTTATTCGGGACGCCCGCCATCCATTCCACTTATCCGGGAGCTCTGTTGAATTTTTGACACCTTGACGAAGGACTGGCCTTTTTGTGTCTGGTTTAGTGTGACAGTACCCTTTAAATTCGCATTATACGTGGGGAGTAACGCAAGAACACTATTACTGCTTTGTGAAAAACCACTCGCGTAGACAGATCATTGTTGAGCTTGTGATCTAAGTGATTTTTCTCGTGAATATGTATGTGGTTATGTATCCAATAATATTTATTTTTGGTACATGACTTTTGTATTACATTATTAAGGTACTTTCACTATCCCTCTATCCTATCGATCATTCTTTCTATCTATCATAGATACATTCATAACGCCGTCTACTAATTCTGTGCTCTCCAATCACTAGTGAGACAGTTCTACTGAACACGACGAAGCTATGGTTTTGGAGTAATCATACTCGCGGTCGTAAGGCTGTATATTATTATAACATACCCAGTTTATTGCCAGTACTCTTGCTAAGTGATGGAACTTTATCAGATTCTAATGTTAAAGAATTTAAAACGTTACTTGTAATCTTGTATAACCGAAGTCCATGGGCTATGGTGGCCACATCTACATGATGACAACAATATTAATAGACGTTTGTTCATTGTCAGTTAACAATAAAATACCATACTTGCACTAAGCTTGAGTATTTATTACGTTTGAAATGTTAGTACCTTCACGATCAAAGCTTAAGCTTGTTAATGTTAAAAGTTATGATCTTCAAAGGTATTACAATGAAATGTATTACACTGAAACAATTGTAGCTACATTTTACCAAAAGCAAGTCTCAGCTGCCTGGCTCATCCTGCCAATCGGACCTATTCCGGCGCAAGCAATCTATATTAGATTTGCTCGCTCATATCCATTTTGAGATGTTCATATTTTATTGGGGCCAATAAAACGGATTCATGAATATGAGAAATGCATAACGAATACCGTATTTATGGATGGAGGCGCGCCTGTGGATATGTCGCGAGTAATTTGATAGCCGCCTTTGTAACAGGTGCTGATGGGAATTTCGATGCGGTTATAAAAGATTTTGATTCAGCGTCAAGTTTATAGCGCTATTTATAGCAAAACATAGATGCGATCTCGTGCAATTTATATTGTAATATTTTCTGAAGTTATTTACAGCTGATTTCATGTTAAAGCTATACACCGTTTTCAAGATGTTATCGTAAGACTAAACGTTATTGTTTTTACTTTATGAATATCCACTTTTTTTCTTCATGTTTCACGGATCTCTATGTACATTATATTAGAAGCAAGTACCTATCTACTTTTTATTCTATTAGTCACAATCATAAAGAAAAACTCGTGACATGAATCATGTAACTCCTCACTTAAATGGCAAATAAGATAAATTTCATGATTAAGTAGTACCTAACGTAGATAAATATCTACAGTATATAAATATCTAATAACCTAACCGGTATTACGTTCCAAGTAAAGGGTAGATCCGCAAGAGTTATTAGTGCCTCCTTCGGGTTTCAATTTACAGCTTGCATGGACATCTCAACCTTTAAGGAGTAACATCTAATAGCTTGTTTGTTATTTCTATTGCATTCCATATTACACTCTACGTACTCTAAATAAGGAATGAAATTGCTTCACATTCGCTGGATTATGTAGAGATTTAGGAGAATATGCCTTATGATAGGGTCACAAGGCATGTTTTAGTAGTTACGTTGTAAGGTCGTAGTTGCCGTTTGACGGCGTTTTGTCGGAGTAATAAGGTCTCGCGCAGAGTGGACGTAAGGAGAGGATATCGTTTATTCTAATGAGGTTTCACTGCGAGACGCGTGCTGCTCGTGTCCGTCGCTCTCAGCGATATATAGGACTCGTATTGCCTTTTAAGATGAATGCCTTGAAATAAAATTTGCCCCACACAAAACTATAAAGCAGTTGCTATAAAAGAAACTTAGCCACCTAACGAATAGGTACTTGCACGTACTGTTAAGTTTATGCCTTATTATTGTTTATTACAACAGTTCAATATGCTATGTTTTATATTGAAGTTGGATTAAGCATTGTTATGTTATTTTATTTCAGAATTAAATCCTATCGTGGGATGCCTGCGTGAGAGTCGCCATGATTCGTGATCCGCCGGCCATGCACAAACCTGATAGCGCAACTAGTAAGTAATTTAAAAATATAAAAGCAATTAAGTCAGTTACAGAGATATTATGTTTTCCATTAATTGATTATGTCTACGTATTTTCCCACTGCGCGGCCACACGCAATTTACTTCTTCCGATTAAAGTACATAATTGCTCGCGCATACCTTTTACGTCTACACGTTACCTAAAGTAAAGGTAAACTTACTTAGCGGGTTTTTCAATATCACAAATCGAATGTCTGCGAAAATGTGTTTATAATTTTGACATTTAAATCACGAGGAAAATAAAAACATCGTTCTCGTTTTGCTGACATAATTTTTTTTATAATATTAGGACAAACAGGTCGTGAATAAAACGCGGGAAGGGTTGTGCCATAAACCGCCCAGCTACGTCCGTCGCGATATTAAAAAGGGGACGAACGATATTGCAATATCACATTTATGCGAAATGTCCGACACCCAGATCGTATTGATAAAAATAAGCGATTTTTTATTGTGGGCCGCATTGCCGTCCTAAGAACCACGTTTCCCTACTGTGTTCTTAATTGAAGTTTTAATCTCGGGGTCCCTCGGAGCCGACATAGCTAGTTTTATGGATGTAATAGAAAAGTATTGTCGAACGATCGGTCATAAAAACATATTTTTACATATGATTTTATCCTTCAGTGTCCTTTCTTTATTGGATTACCCAATGATCATAGTTTTGGATTCATGCCTCTATTTTAATTTTTCTACACACATATTTTACCAAATAAATATTGTACAGTAAGAAGACTGCTAATAATTATTATCTATGTTATCACTGGCTTTGATGCTTATTACAACAAATTATTCAGTGAGAAAAAAATTGGTATAAAATCCAGTGTCTTTAAATTGAATTGAAAACCTCAGAAAACTACTATCTATTAAATAAAACCGTGTGAATAAGTAAATGAACAGTGTTCAGTTTATCCTCTTCTTTACGATATACTATCTATTTTATATATCGCAGAGAGGGTTTTCAATTTTTCCAGTAATAACACAACAAATTCACATGAGCATTCTAATGCCAAAAGCGGAAAATTGCGGATTCAGAAGTTAGGGTTATTCTTTGTATTATATTCTTTCACATATAATATAATTATGTTAAATGGTATTTAAACTATAAAGATTATTGTATGTAGATATCTAATATTAGGTATTGAGTATTTTAGTACCTTATTTTAAGTCACATAAAATCTTAATTTATTGATAAGGACTCTAGCTAGCAAGCGCAGACTTCTGTTCCATACTTAAGCAAACATTTTGTATGACAGTAAAATAAAAATGTTGAATTATGAGTTCATTTGTCCCATTGTATATGTTCAACTGTTCATTGTCCATCTAACGTGCAGCACACGTATCTAATATTATAGAGTAAACGTCTAAGAGTTTATTTAGTGTAATATGTTTGAAAATATTAGTAATCTGTGTGGCGAGGATGGGTTAGTAGCTGTAGCGTGTAGGATGGATGGGGAATGACCCACGGGAAGCGACGGCGGGTAACTGCGACCGCGGAGCGTAGCGTCGAGTCAGAATCCGCGCCCGTGGCTGGGCGGCCCTGATAAAATTTATGGCCACTTCCCCTTTAAAACAATATTGAGGGCTCAGTTGGGATTTATGTCTCGCCGCCGCTGCAGCGACTCAATTTATTCTTCAATTTTTCATACAATAACTCACATACGTATTACGAGTGATGGATGAAAAGGACTAACTTTCGGGCTTTAATAAGAGCCTCCAGATGCGAATCTCCAAATTGGCTGAAGTTTATTGCCCACTTATGTCAGGCTTAAGTTTCGTGGGAGCCTTTTTCTAAGAAAATAATTTATTACGTAGTCTGTCTCTACATACTTGTAGGTACATAAACTTTGATTGTTTGTGTAATGTAATTATGTTTTTACAATGCCGTAGAATAATAATTTCCATAGTTATTGTTAACGGGTTTGATAAGTGATGGGGTAACTGGGTAGAGCACTTGATTTTATTTAGATCAATGTATCTATCTAATTTTATCGATTTACACTATGTCATTATAATTACCACAACATGTGATTGCTAATGAAAACTTACAAAATTAAATTAAAACATTTAATAAAAAATAAACATATTTTTGAAATAAGTATTTAATAATGTTTAAGTGGTTTGAACGTTGGTCTCTCGAACGGGAGATCCTGGGTTCAAACCCCACGGCACGCACCTCTAATCTAAAAAGTTATGTGCGTATTAGATACTAATTATCACTTGCTACGGTGAAGGAAAACATCGTGAGGAAACCTGCACACCTGAGAGTTCTCCATAAAGTTCTCAAAGGTGTGTGAAGTCTGCCAATCCGCACTAGGCCAGCGTGGTGGACTATGGCCTGTACCCCTCATACTGTGAGAGGAGACCCGAGCCCAGCAGTGGGACAGTTATGGGTTGCCATGAATGTTTAATCGTAACCATAATGAGTAATGAAAATCAATTAAGATACTGACGAACTCTCTTGCGATATAATTGAAAATTTAATTGCTCAAACAGAAAACTCTTTCTTTAGAAATCGTTTACCACTGCCATTAGGCTTAATTCAAAAATTAATTTAAACTTTCAGAAGGTTGAGTCGGGAAGCGAGCTCCGTAAAGGCAATATCAATTTCATAATTTTAATTAAAAAAAACTAACTTCTCTGATGACAAAGTCTCGTACTTTTTTAATAAGGGAAATGTTAACGAAGGATTTCGGTTAGGAAGTACGGATAGTTCACGTCGAATTTTTTAATAAACCATGTTGAAGTACCTAATTAGATTTAAAAAACATTACGGTTTACATTTTTTACTTACTTACTAATTCCCCTAGAACAGACTTGAATAGATTAAATTAATATTAACACAATATGTCTGTTTAGTTCAATATGAATGAATTTCTATGTGACAAAATTCTTAATTGTATTTAAATTCGAAAAACATTCGCTTATAATTCTTAACCCACTGCAAAGTATCGTCTTCCAGGCCTGTTACTATTTTTTATACGAAATTATCCCCGGCTGTTTCAGCCTTCTGTCAATTATTTGTTATCGAACGAGTTATAGCGAGGTTGTCTACGAATTCGATACTAATTCATGCCCTATCAGGATAGAAGGTGAAACGCTGTCTGCCCTTTAACGATGTCAAAGGTTCTGAACTTAGCACGCAAGGAATTGAAAGAGCACGCGAGATTCTGGACTAGGTTAATAAAACATTATTTATATAATATTAATACTAATACAATATAATAATAATATAGGGTAAGGCGGCTTTCGGTGCCATTTCAGAAATAATACTGGACGTACGAGAAACTTCAAGCTTTTATAGAAAAGGCACTGTTACTACTAGCAATGTTACATTACATAACATAAAGCCAAAGAGTTAAAGTTGTTTTACGCGATTAAATTCCATTGCAAGTTGCAAATTATCCATTAATTAATTGTACCTTAAATCATCTCATTAACAATTATTGCATCTATACTGTTATGTTACGGAATTATTCACCGGCATAAGAAAAGTATGCCAGCTAAATAATGCAAATTGTAGAAAGTACGATAATATTATTCAGGGCAAAATCCAGTAAAGTTTTTACAATCGAGTCGTTATTAGCGTTAAACCCGCATTTGGTTAAATCTAATTACTGCCCGCATAATGGATATCGCAACAGCGCAATCAACTTCATTGTTTAATGAATGACCGACTGAAACTAAATAAATAAACCATAATATACCGAATGACCATTAGCTAGTGACTAGTTAGCTACTATAATTTTATATCACTGACAGTGATAATAAAATCAACTTATTTAAATGCTTCAAACTTTCTGACAGTTTTTACACCAAAGGCCATAAGCTATTATTAATCTTAATAGTTATTTTAATAAAAAACATTTAATATCAATAAACAAGTTTAAAACTGTGGGTGAAGTAGGAATAATAAGTATGACATTATTTTCTTTTATTTATCATTGTGCTATATTGTCCGAGGCATCGTACCTCTCATTGGATAGGTATTATTTGTAATCGGTACCTACAATAACAGTAAAAACAGGATGTTAATTTTTTTATCATTAACGATTAAGATGGTAAAACCAGACCTCGTTATTACACACACTATAACTATGTTTGTACGGAATGTAATACCTACTCATAAAATTTACTGCGTTGTAAGTCCTGTTAATAAAGAATGAATTTAATTTAGTATTCCTTATGAACAGTCCAAAGTAGAAGGGAAATGATAAATTAAATGTTTTATATTTTTTCATACAAAAATTGGAAAATACAGTTGCTTACATAGTTACTTTACATTAATTGTCGCATCACTAGTAGAGATCAAGCTTTAGTATCAACAACCAGATTACATATTCTCCGTAATAAGCTCGTTGAATTTCCATTGCCTAATGACATTTCGCTAATAGCCTATAAACAAAGTGTAAAAAGACACTAATTAATTTATGCCATAAAAAATTAATAACATTCCATCCGTCCATACACAATAATTAATTCGATTGAGTTTACTCTTTATTGGTAATGCTGTTGTGTTAGCATGGGAAGGCCAAGTTAATTGCAAAACGCAATGAACGATTGTAAATTGCTCGGAATGATTGCGGAGTGGTCGTGATGCGGGTTCATTACAATAACCTGGCATTTAATTGAATTCACGGAATGTTACCCACTCCGCTGGAGACACGCATGACTACGCCAAGTTGGGCGTTCCGCGTTTACACTCGCTGCGTTTCATTTAACTTTATTCCTATAATTACTTTTTAATTTTATATCTGTTATCGTTAATCATAGTTCTCGTCATAGGAAGTCCTCTGTTTTATTGGTAAAGTGTGATGTAACTATGATTGATGTGTATTTAAGTCAATCAACCATTGGGAGTTTTTAAGTAGCTATTAAGTATTTTGATGTTAGTAGGTAATTGGTATAATTTATTAAACCTAATTACATATTATATTTCGAATTGCTGTATCTATTAAAATATTTAAAGAATACAATTTGGACAGTAAAAAAGTTAGTTAATTAAGAACTCAACATAATTTAAACAGTGAAACATGATAATTTGCAAAATTACTTCAGAACGTTATTATAAGCCTTCCGGTAATTTAGACTCGAAGTAGTTTAAGTTGAGCAAAAGCCAATTACGAATGGCATGCATTAAATATTGTTAAAAACTGGCGCCTACGTACATGAAAACCTTCATGTTGGGGTTCGTTCACGCCAAAACAAATTACTTTCCATGCATTTCCGGACTTCTTTTCATTTTAGTCCCTTAATATGTTTGGCGGCGGCTCGGCTGTGTTGGCGAAATCATACCACTGTACCAATTCGGTAGCCAAGTCTCTTTCAAATTCTCGACTCAGCACCAGTAATAAAAAGTAAACAATACGCTTTCACAGTAAAATAAAAATAACACGCATGCAATATGTTGATTTCGTATTACGAATCTCCTTTATTGTCAGTATCCAATCTCGAAAAGTGTTTATATAGCGTACTCGAACATAAACAGATGTTAGGAAACATTCTTGTAGTATATCTACAAGTACCTACATGCAGAATACAAAGGGTTTGATGATCGATCAATTCATACAAAATATTGCACTATTATAATAACATATTATATTAACAATAAATCATAGGTATATGTACTTAACTATAATATGTATACATATGTATGCATACGTATTATTTGATTTTTCAGCTTTAATCATTATTGTAGTTTCAATAAAATTCATAATATTGTGTTCACGTGAAGGGATAACAAACATTCATATTCACAAACTCATAAACTCATTTCTTCGAAAATATACCTTATTGACTTCTGTTAGAGTTGAAAGAACAGAAAAATAAAAACAATAAAAATTATAATTACACTAGTTTTAAATTAGAAACAGCTTAACGAAACAATAAAAAACAAACTGCGATTACCATACTATGCCATTACCACTCTGGCATCTAAATGACCCTTATCTATAGCAATTAAGCTCTTTGGAATAATTTTGTTTTTATAAAATGACTTACAGTAGATATAGAGGCAAGTTTCGGACAACACACATTTTTTTCAGAAAATAAGTAGGTACACTTTGTAAAAAAAATATTTAGCTTCAATTTAATAAAAATGAATTTTAAAAATAATTGTTGTTATTATTATAAATTATTTTTTGCAATGCAATAAAAAAACCAGATATAATGTAAATACACTAGAGATATAATTTTTTTTTTATCCAATGAAATGTCTATTGGACAATTTGGTTTCATTCGAAGCATTGCACAAACATCTTTGTAAGTATAATATCGATTTCATTCCCCTGAAAGTTACAAAACGCCTACGCCTTAATTAAAGATCAACATAGACACAGTAACAAATGACGAACTTACATTCTATATTTTTAAGTAAAATGCTAAGTGCTTTACTAATTAGTTACTAAAATCCATGTATATTAAAGACCTTATAAATTCACACCATTTTAAATAAGGTAAATTAAAAGCAGTTGTAACCAGATCCGTCTCGAATTATAAGCCAAGTTATGTATGCAAATAGGTTCCATTTAATATTACCAGGAGGATGTAAAGGTAAACTTTAACGTGGCGAGTCCATGAATCGATATAATCGATCTGGTTGTTAGAACGATGCGAATTCGCTCCATAATTATAGCATTAACGACATGCAGGCCCTGAAATGGACAAAATACGCCAACAAGCACGGAGGCAGTCGGGGAATTTACATCTCCGTCGTCAGTGGAATCATTCCGCGGAAAAATACTCTTTCTTCATTAGGCTTAAACTTCATTACTAAGCTCTTATCTCACAGCAATTCCACACGATTTAAAGATGAGGAAATCTACAACCAATCGCCTAATCATACGATTTAGGTATAATTACAATTTTCTTAATTGGCCTGGCATTTTGATCTGCGATTATATAAGATAGGTCTTAATAATACCCACTTTTTTGTTTTATTAACCACTTTAAACAGATTAATGTTGTAGTGAAATGTCACTAGAGAAACATTTAAACAGCATTTTAAATAGTTTTATTGTCCATACTAGTATATCTTAACATGCATACCTACTCAACAAATGTTAAAAGCTTTAAACATACAATTCCAATGAAAAGCAAAGTTGAATGCATTATCGCATAAGCGTTTCTGTTCGGTCCCCACTAATTGTAACTTTAATTAATTCTAATTGCTACCCGACTAAATAATTGCGCTCGCACAAGTGTAATAATAATCCTGTGAGAACTGGTAGGCGGTTATGTTAACTAGTCGCATCGCAAGCGATTAGCGAAGACTGATATATTTATTTTTATTCATATAGACGTAATTTTTATAACACGATTCCGCTAAATAGTTCTTTTTATATGTTCAGGTTCTTTTATTATCTAAAAATGTATCCTATCAAATTATAATACCGATGCAAATTTTCTGAAACGGAAATGTTGTCGTGTAGACAAGGAATTTAGTTTGGTTTAAAAATAAATGTTTTCTTAATTCGTTAATCAAGGATAGAAATTTCGTTGTATTTACTATCAGTCACAGTGATGAAGTTTATGAAGTTCAGAGAACATTAATATGCTCGACTTGGCTGAGGCACTGCCGTGCCCCCAGATGTAGAAATTGATGTTACTTTTAAGTTTACTATACACTGGTTAAATTCTAAACCTTCATAGATATTTCTAAACCTGAAACAACGGTTTTACTACTCGCTTCTCGCTTTAAAAAGACGATGCAACCCGTCCCGTGCCGCCGAGGCTTGCTCCCCGCGGCGCACTAATTGCGAATTGCGACGCCCAAAGGCCGTACGTCATCTTTATTATTTTATTATTAACGATCCGTCATTAATATACTCCAATTAACTTTATTGTCTCGACGTTGGCTTCAATAAACGAGATGTATCGTGCGTTGCCACTGATCGATTGCGTTGAGTTGTGTCCACCTAGTTACCTCTTCAATTGGACCCTTGATTGGTTTGACGTGCACACCATTATTATGTGAACAGTGTTCCGATAAATTGGAAATGATTGTTAACTAGCACACATGTTGGTATTACACTTCAATCATATTGGTTAGTTGATCGCAACATAGTGTGCGCTCTGTGAATTAGGGGCATATTGATTTGGTGTTGTAGATCTTAATGATGAAGTACTTAATGAATGTAAGCATTGTAGTTGTTGGCCTCGTGTAGGTACAACGTACCAATAAAATATATTTTAAAGTATAATTGTGCACATTGTAATGAACAAACAGGCAAATAATTTGTGTACCATGGTCGTTATATTATTCGAGTGCAAGATAAAAACAATATTAAAATGTTTAAAAATATTATAATTTCAAATGTCTGAAAATTATATTGATAATGTAGAGTCACAATTGTTATAGACAGTGTAGGGAAATGAATTGAATTAAACACTAATTTACATATAAAGTCAATTTGCTTTGTAATAGTGAACATTGTACCTACTAACTACAAACATGGCACAACTCTCATTAAATGAACATACAATGTACATTTTTTGTGATTCGTTTGAACAATAAGGCCTTAAGCAGTAACACTGCAGCTTTTTGCACGAAAAATATGCGTATGCGCATCTTAATGACGTCAGCGAGCAGTGACTTCGCGTCACGCAACATGCGTCTACTCGAATTAATTGACGCAATTACACTGTAGAAAACAATCGAGCCTAGATAAATGCCATAATGAGTCTCATATTATGAACAATTACCCAGCAGTGTGTAGCGAAACAGAATGCATTGTGCCGCGGTTATTTTAAATTAATCACTACGTTGCTGTATTTGTTTGTCTAATTTCGCATTAACTAGATATTGTAATTAAAATTGCATTATCGCCTTCATGTGTGTAAATAAAACTTTGTTATGTTCAGCAAATAGGTATTTGTGCCATTTAGTTTAAAAATCTGGTAGTGTAACTTCACAAATTCAAAAATTCGAAATAGGACTGAGTGGTTTCCCTTACAGCTAATAAATGACTCACTGACTAATGTATGTTTTGTATACAGTATAGTACAGGTATATGGTATTGTTACAGGTCAACAGGAAGACAACAAATATGCTTTGGGAAGTGTGGCGGGGAACGCGGGCGGCGCAAGACTCTGCGCGCAATGTGGGAAGGTTATCACCGAGAGATTCCTCTTGAAGGCAATGGAGAGGTTCTGGCACGAAGATTGTCTGAAGTGTGGATGCTGTGACTGCCGCCTGGGCGAAGTCGGATCCAAGCTTTACTACAAAGCAGATCTAATGCTTTGCAAGAGAGATTATCTTAGGTAATACTTAGTCTTCTTTATTTGCTTTTATAAACCCTTTATCCAAATCAATTGTATTAAAGATAAACCATCTTTCAACAGGTTATTCGGTGCTACGGGTAACTGCGTGGCATGCAACAAAGTCATTCCCGCCTTCGAAATGGTAATGCGAGCGAAGAGCTTCGTTTACCACTTAGAATGCTTCGCCTGCCAGCAATGTAACCACAGGTAAAAATACTTGCCATTCCATTTGATTAAATTTAAATGTTATCCAAGAAATTTTCCAGCGAACTATCAGTAGTAATTGAATAACTGTATAGTAATAAATAATGCAATCTAACTCGAATACATTATGCTTTCTACGTATCGCCTCTCATTATATTTAACTAGCCATAACCCGAGTTACTCAGACATAATAAATTTGTGCAGGTTCTGTGTAGGCGACAGATTCTATCTGTGCGACAACAAGATACTTTGCGAGTATGATTATGAGGAGAGACTGGTGTTCGCGAGCATGGCCGCCAACCCCAGCGGCTTGGCACACATCAGGCGACAAGTTAGTGGATTACAGGTTAATATTATTAGCTTTTAAACCTTCCGATGATGCTTAACGCTGGTATTGCATGTACAGTTTATATGCGTCATAAAGTATCTACTTTATTATAGTATCTCTAGTTGACAAACATTCCATAAAATACTCCTTGGTTAGCGAAACGACCTATCCATCTCGTTTCTACACTTTTTTCATTCCAAAATGTGTGAGAGTTTGAGTGTTAATAAAATTGCAACTCCAGTTTGAACAAACTACCTTAGCTAGTATTTAAATTGTATTACAGTGGAAATACGTGGGTATTTAATTTAAAATCTAATAATAATATGTATGTGTATTAAAAATATTAAAATGTAGATTTGTTTACTAGGTATGTAGAAAGAAACTTAAAATAAGCCCACATTTGAGCAAACACTTGAAATAGTTCATTTTAATTAAATTTTAAATATGCTAATATTGGTATACACAACTATACGGTTTGAGTAAGTACATTGTGCTTACACTACCTATTGCATAAGTGTTTTTCGTTGATGGACTTTTTTTCCTTGTATTAAAATATGAAATAAATAAAAGAATGTTTTTCGACCTTTTATGTCCATTTATAGATATGAATAGTAAATTATAAACGTTACCATCTGTCGGTTCTCACAGTGTGGTGCGGCCACCGACCATTCGCCACGACATTGCAATAAGTAGTTTTATTCTGACGTGGACCAATAGACTTTGTAGGATACTTCTATCAAACAAATTGATTGCTAAACCTTCTACTCGGATATTAAATATTCATATTGAAAAATTGTAGACGTAATTATCTAAGGAACGAATCAATAACTGAAAATAATTTACGTTGTCGCTTACACTTATCGATTTAGTACGCATTCTGTTATTATAAATTTCTGCCAGTTATTTGCAAGTATCATATTTAAAATTCCCATCTAAGCCACGCTGTTGTTTTCCATTGTCCGCATCTTTAATAAAAGTCACGTGAAAAAGTAGGCTCCGAGTAAATAACTCCCACAAGGACACTGTTAGTAGGAGATTCTATCTCCACTTTATTATGTTTCTTTTGTGATCATTAATCTTTCTCGTACGAACGCTTGTCGGAATGTGAATGTGGGGGAATCTATATCATTTTATGAGTTGCGCGAGTGGAGGGAACCATTCAGCCGCACGACATTTCTAATCGACTTTTTGATTGCGCTCACGGTCTACTGTTGGGAACTTGACAAGGGAATTGCCAACATTGAAAATCGAATTACCTCCACATAAGCTTATGATTTAGCTCTTCGTTGACAAATTCATACATTTTTTCACTTTTTTCAATATTAAATTGTTTTTCACTGCTATTTAGTTGCGTAGATTTATTTAGTTACGTGTACTGTACACTGGCAGGATTATGTTATACAGGATACCCTGATAAGAAACCTTTTTAATCTTATATTCGTGCAGTTAGCGCAGAGTTTTGCCAATTTGCTGTCAGAACATAGTACTACGACTAGTGTCTACATTACATGTTTTCTTCAGTCACCTAGCGGCGGATACGTGGGAGGAGCTAGCGGGTGTCCCGCAGGGGTTGTAGGCGCGTTGGTGGATAAGGACAACGGTGGGTGCGCAGGCGCAGATGACGCGTCGAGCGGCTATGGCAGCCCACCCGATCCCGACGTGTGCGACGCCGCGCGATGACCGCCGGCTGCCCGCCGACTTATTGCCTCAGTAAGTTACAATCTTTATAGTAAATCTATTGGCGGAGACCAAATAAAATCCGCTCAATATTATTTTCAAATTATTTATTATCGCTTTCCGAGACTTAAAAAAAAATTGAACGTCAGTCTAAAGTTGGATTCGCAGAAGGGCCTGGTTGAAGTTATTAATCGAGAATTGGTTGTTAATAGATATACTTATTTCATAATTTTACGAAGGCTTAGATTTACCCTAGTCCACTATATATATTTTAGAGCATATGACATTTAATTTAAACATAAGATACTAATAATTTTCAATTTACAGGTGAAACCTCACTGAGAGCCGTCGGATTTTTGAGACGCTTGCAACCGTGCAGGCTCGTCACCTTGGCGAGTCGCCTCTGATAGCGTGGCGAATACGTCTTATCATAAACTAGAATTAGTGGCAACGTTTTAATTCCCTTGCTCAGTATCAGCACTGACACTCTTCATTTCTTACTTCAAGCTTTACTTCTCCAATAAAAAATACTTAAAGACATTCAAAAACGGACATCACGAGCAAAATTATGACAAAGTGAAGTGCAATTTGTATATAGTAAAAATTGGTAACGCTAAGCGACCCTTGTAGGTATTAAATGCAAAGCCGTCTAAGTGCAGAATTACATCGAAGTGTCTCGACGAACATACTTTAAAAGCATCGGAGGAGTGTACATTAGGCTAGAAGGCGGGCCGTGGATATGTGGCCACTTTACAAAATGTCCGGGATGAGACGCGATAACGTTGTCAGAACACGATATTTCCATTATGTATACGATTTGAGTCTACATGTTAAGATAGGACCGCCGCGCGCCGCGTCGCCGCCGCGTGGGTAGAACGCGCGAGTTCTCGCTTGTTTGTATTATACTGTACTATGCCACAGTATTGTATTATAAGAGGATGCTTTCCTTAAAACTTGTAAATTACTTCAAATCTTGATAACTTTGGAAAAATAAGTATGAAATCGTTCGTAACAATTTTCTCGGTATATTTTTTCACTAAGAGCTTACTTCGACGTTAAAAACAAACAAGAATACTAAATTCAAGGTTTTACGCGTTTTATTGGAAGCCTCTAAGTAATCTACAATATGTTAGCACCCTGTTTAAGCGAGCACTCGAAGAATACAGCAACTTATAGATTAATGTTATTCACTTATACACTGTTACTCGATAATTTTACTAACACTCGTGTAATTAATCTAGTTATTTGTCTAACATGTATGTATTATTTATTTTAACACAATATGAAGTTGTAAAAATACATCTAAAACTGTTTTGTCACCAAAAATCGAAAGCTATTAGAACTAATTTGAATCTCGATCTGATGTAATCTCATATAAAATATTAAAGTGTTAAACCTGAAAAATTCTAATCTCGAAAATCAAACTATATTTATTTCAGGTTCATATCATAAAACATAATGAGTCGAGTGCCACTTGAACATGGTGTATTATTATGTAAGAAGCAGTAGCGATGATAAATGCAGAAAACATGATACGTGCTATAAATCATTCTCATATTGTAAGGAACAAAGCAAATGAGAAAATCTGTAAGCGATTTGGTCCATAAATTTTGGATGTCATATTTGGTATTGATGTTTATACGAGCAGTTTGAGCAATTTATTCCGCGCAGAACCATCGCTTCTGTTTCCAATTTCAATTGTATATTAATAAACGTTTGCTTATCAAATTAGATACGACAGAACAATAGAAATACATTTGTAAGTAGTTTGTTGTTTATTTAAATAAATCGAATATTCTCATTATTCTTCACGTCAAATTTTCAGAGAACGACAGTTCTGGTTCACAAATTTAAAATCACCATTTTATTGATAAAATCGATCTCATTGTTATTAAAATTGTATGTACAGTAGTATACCTTAAAGTTGTTATCATACAAGGTATGAAATCTATCGAATATACTTTATTTTAATTATGAAATTCCATTTCATTGTAGGTGCTTATGTTATTTTTACCAAAGACAATTTTCCGTTAGAGGATTTTTTATTAGTCTTCACATTGTAATTAGTATGGGTTACAGTTGAACAACAGTACCTGTAGATGTTTTCTTTAAAGTGGTGCAATGATTAGTTTAGTACATCTACATAGAAGTTTAAATAATTATAAATTTTACTGTTACTTGTAATTTTTCATTTCGTTAATTCCTTTCGTGGTTTTTTTTTTAATCATATTACGTAAAGTTAATTTAAAATGGTTGATAACAAAGTCAAAAGTTTTTATGCTTAATTTTTAAAAGTCTGAATATACTTGGTGTAAAATAAAGATTTCTAACTTGAATGTATTGATGTAAAAATTCAAACAATCATCGTTTAGAGTAACAAAACCTAGTATGTAACATATTTCATTGCATACCTATCGCAAATTCGATATAAAGTTTCCGTATACATCGACAGAGTAATTTTAATTTACTGTTACTGTGTAAATAAATATATTTATTTAATGCGAAAACGTCTTTTATTACCCTGTATTTTCTATAACAATTTAGTAGTGGTGCTTATAATTCAATGTTATTAAGTAATTGAAACAATTAAATTACTTGTTTCTGACTTACGTCAGAAAGGCTTACGCCAGTGATTATCTGAAAATTTACTAGAGCCTGAGTAATATTATGTAAGAAATAAATATATTTTGTTCTAGAACCTTAGATGTACCATGATGTTTTATTCACAAAGGATCTTAACCTAAAGTATGAGGATGGTCTTTTATTATGTTTTGTTTATTCTACCTGGAGACAACAGAAACATAATGTCGTATAAACTATTCTTTACGTAAATCAATATCGCTTATTCTACTATCCACCTAGTCCCTACTAGTATTATGTGAAAGTTATAAAAGAAAGAAAAAAGATTAAATCTTATCAAATTAATTGCAGTACACATGTTAGAGAATTTGTATTGTGCCTATTGGACTTGAGACATTTAATAATATTTAGGTATTTCACTTAGTTACACTGGTACGACGGTATAAGTACCTACGACGTAGGTATAAGTGTGCCAAAGTAATAAATATTTTAGTCACACTATGTGTTGGTTGCTTGAAAACCAGTAATAAGCTGATCTTCCATTTTCTCCATAAACGACAACCCATCGGTGATATTTTTGGTGCTGCGGATGTCCATTAAGTATCGGCAATGACCACTTATAATTAAGTGGTCCGCCTGTGTTGTCGGTTATTGACAGAAAAAAAAAATTGTTTACTTACTTTAGCACTGTTAACGCTAATGGCCGAGCTAATAAACATTCTCTTTTAAAAAGCACTTAAGTATTTCTCACGTAACTACAGACTGCTTAAAATATTTAGGGTTTTATACGAAGCCGTATACACCACGCTAATTGGCAAGCAAAGACTCCTTACACGAACGACTCCTTACAATCCCTTAAAAACACATTATGTCGTTAAACAAAAAATGAATCATATAGTTAAAGAAACATATAGACATTACATTACGACTTTAAATATAGATTCTTGCTTCTTGACATTCACTTAGCAGACTTTGCACTAATTATAAAAGCAGTTGTGTTTATTATTTTATTATTTTGGTCTGATATAAATGGCAGAAAAAAAGACAAACTCAAGAGACATTGACAACATATTCGGAAATGTGAATTCACTTCACATGTAATTAAGCAAGTTTTTTTTTTAATTGGGCATGTCTATATAAGTCTCAACGTCGCAACGCATTAACGAGGACCGTTTAGTTGTTTGCTGTTTAAATAAGAGCAGTAATGTAATTTTAATGAGCTCACACAAAGTGTGCGTGTATCGACAGAGCGACGCCGGCGCACCCGCTACTCGCTAATGACATAGTACGCATAAAGTGCTTTATGTGCTCTTATTTTCTTATAAAGCCCCTGTAGAGACAACTAGGTACCTCTTAGTATGAAACTAGCTACACATACCTTTTGTTTGTTTGTCGACTTGGTTTTTGTAAACCACGAATTCTATTTAAAGCAGTCTTTATTATTGTTTGGAGAATTTATTGTCGAATGAATTCTACGGGAATGTCGATTATATTTCAACTGTATATCTCTTGCAAAGTTTCCTATAACATAAAAAATGTATTTTGTTAATTATAGACGTAATTTAAAGACGTGTGTACCTACTTAGCCGTGACTTATACCTTCAAGAATTTAGTTAACGTAAAGAATAGAATTTGCGTGAGTTATTGAGAACCGCGCGGCGCACGCTCGTCCGTGAAAACTCACTTAAACTTTTTTAATTAAATTTCTGATTTTTCTTGGCCGCCATGAGAGATCTTATCCCTAAGCTTTATTCAAAACGCGGTATTAATTAGTCCGGCTACTGGAGGCTAATGACCAACTTAATCGACTTTCATGGCGTCATGCACTCGGGTACGAGGTACAAAAACTTTTTGAAAGCTAATGAATAATCCTGATGCAAAGTTGCTTAATTAAACTTGATAACGTCAATTTCTACGGCATACGTGAATAATCTATGTTCACATTCCGATCACCTAAAACTAGTACTAACTAGAGTAGGTGGTGGATATTGTGTAATAATATCACCAATGTTTTATGTTTGTAGAGAATTTCATAACGTACCTACTAATTGACTTATAATATGGCCGAATTGTGCAGGTTTTTTCTATATTTTTATTATCAGAATACGACACTATTTTCTGATAAATTTCATGAACAAAACATTAAAAACAATCGTTCAAACTATAACTCTGTTGCCTGATTAACGATATCGACACCATCACATCAATAATCCTTAGATAAGCCATGATTGCCAAGAAACTGCCAAGTGTTACTTATTCTTACTTCACGTACTCGTACTACTTATCCAGAGATTACAGATAGATAGATAGAAAACCGCAGTAAATAGATACGAGTAAAAAATCTCAACGCTCTACAGTTCCTTGTTTATCTACGTATCAAGTTCTAGCGTATCTATAAGTGATACGCCCGTATTTTACTTTAAATTACCCTTTACCTACACTCAATAAGGGCACATGCCTGACTAGGGTTATTAAGCACTAAACTATTTTAACGACATGCTTCACTTAACATGGTCTACTAGCTCGCACTACATTGTATATCGATAATGCTACTTGTCGTTATAACACGTCGTCTGACACCTTTTATGTTAAGTGCACTACAATCAGCTGGTGAACAATAAGTTACAATAACTTTAGTTTTACAGGTTTGCAATTAGTTACCTATCATATCAAATGAAATCTTTTGTACGCTACAGGTATAATGTTTTGTTTTTAATCATAAGTTAATCTCATATAATATTGTTACACAATAGTTATTGAAATTCAATTCCAAAAGTCATCATTACAAGCCATAAAAGTGGTCCATCGGTGAAAATTTGTTAATCTCGCTAAATTAAAATAATTATAGCCATAGTATACAATGTTGGCCAAAGAATAATAGGTAGATTTCACACGCCTTTAGGACTTAAAGACTTCGCAACAAAATTCGCCCACACAAGTTACTTTAAGATATTTTCCTTCACCCATACAAGATAAATTAATTTTTAATATGTGTATACCTAAATATAATTGGAAAAAGAGTTAGCTAGCAAAAAATTCACAACATTTTAAGTTTTACGGTTTGATGCAGTATGAAAGTGTTAACCCGAGACTTTATCCGAGACAGCGAATAAGGTGGTTCGAGTAGGGCTACATTGTTAGAGGCGAGCACTTTCCGTCGAATCATTTAAATAAACGAACACATCATTATGTCAGATCTAAGGATCGAACAAATTGCCAATTAGTGGCGCGCTGGAGCTGGCCTTCGAGCTTTAAGCTCGGAGTAATGGTGTGGGCCAGGGAACGCCAATACTTGGCATGATGTGGCTGCATCGCAGTAACCATAGAGTAATAAAACAATAGTATAGAGGGCGCATTTTGCACAAAATGTTCAGTTCGCTGCGTAGGCAAATGTTTGTTTGGACAGATAGAGATGCACCAATTAAGTACCCATCGGCAACGAGGTTTCGGTAAGTTATGTAAATAAATAAATATTTTTGTAATGTACTTTTTACGGTAACGTTACAACGCTAGCTAACTTACACCACTAGCACACAACTACGACTACAAGCGCTTGCGGCAGGAACGTCGTTTTGGTCTCACCTGTGCTTACTGTTCCCACTTCGTTAGGCGCGCTCTATACTACTCGTATATTTTTTATTACTCTAAGGCAGTAACATACTCGTATACCCGTTGTTCCCGTCTGGGGTATCATTGCTACCACATCGAAAATCTATGCACCTAACGCCTGTTAAAGTTAATAAACAAAGCAGTATTTTTCAGTTTTACTACCTTACAAATTACATACGTAGATTGAAATGCTAATTATTAGAATTGGAAACTTCGCATAAATAGTCATAAAGATTTCTAGGAACAATTTCATGGAATTTAATCATGGTTTGAACGATACCGAAATGGAAATGGATTGAGTGGAAAAGTTGTGTTTACCTACAAAAAGTAATATTTCATTTGATTTAAAAATTTAGGTAGAATCAGAAAAGATAATTGACAACACTAAATGGCTATATTTTAACTCTCGTGCAGCTCAACCTAGTTCTGAACATGTTAGATCTCACATTATAAAAGTTGAAAATTTAAGCAAGTTAAAATATTTAGTTAAAACGCTTTATATTTTCTTTTAATAGTAAGTTTTAACCTACGTATAATTTAATTTAGGATTATCATGTAAAGATGCCCGACTCTAGACGTAGGTAGGTACTCGATATTAATTATTTAATTTTCCTAAAAGCAGTTTTTAAAGACTTTTCATTCTGAAAGTTCTTCGTGGAAAATAACAGAGAACAGCGTGCTCGTAGAGTTGAATTCTTTTTTTTTACCAAAATTATTTATGAACCAAATTAGTTTAATTAATTTAAAAATCAAGTAGGCATTTTATATTATCTAGCGATTAGCAAATTATTAAAAAAATATTTTATTTATCTGTAAAAATCGTTTAAAAAGACTTAAGTAAATAAACATTTAGACGTGTTACATTACAATTTAGTTGATTAAGATTTAGTTTAGTACCCACCTACTCCACGGCAGTCTATGTGCCTCCCCCGTAGGGTGGTGGGGGCAAGAGCGTTCAGTATTCAGAGTATCGCAAATGTAACTTTCGGTTCTTTTCATGGCTAAAGTATGTTGGCGGCAATCCATAATGGGATCGCCATTATTCTTGCCATTAATTCGCATAGCCCGGCTTCCGTGCATTAGCGGCCAGTCGGCCTGCCAATCCACATGAAGGGTCACCCACGGAACAATATGCCTCATTCAATAGACTAACTAAACAAACATGCCACTTAGTACGCTCTATATAGTCTATTCTTTGTGTCTCTTTATAGAAAAATTAGAAAAGAAAAACAATTCTTTTAAAAAATAACTGACGCTTTGTAAGTTTATCTAAATTTTTTATAATTTTTTAGTAAATTATACAATTGGAAAACTTTATTTACAGTCTAAGGCAACCCTTGACTATAGCTATTATAAAATATTCTTCGATTTACACCAATACTTTACGATGTTATCCATCTGATAATATTACCTAATTAAAATAAAGGATGTAGTCGTCGCATATAGATTTAATATTACACACAAAACAATATTGAACAGTCGTTTTGATTAAGACCGTCCAACGTGCAGAGACCTACGAACTGTTGTTTATTCATATTGCGAACACGTTCAGGATGCAATCCAATCATATTATATAAAAATATGGAAATGAGTACGACGCAGCGCCGTAAAATTAATTAACAGTTCGTGGGCTATACTGTAAATAAATTCTTCATTTTCCTGCGCAGATTGCATAAAAATAATCAAATAAGTGGCATGGACATTACTCAAAGCGCCGCAGCTGCATGCGCGAGGGAGACAGGCGTTCATGGGTCTCCGTCGCACTCCGGCTACCCCACACTCCCTCAACTGAAAGAAAAACTCTCGAAAAACTAATTACAACTTGTAATTGAAATTTTGCGTGTTATATAATCGGATACTTGAGCCGTGAGTAATGTATAAATACGCCTCGACGCCGGATGAATGAGAGACGTGCAAGCGAGGACTAAGCGGGATAGTGCTTTAGCTTTTAAATTTTAAATTAGTATTGGGTTTTATAATAAGAAAGCTAGTATTATAAAGAATACTTTTACGTTGATATATGGTTGATAGACATATATATGGTGTTCTTGCTGCATGATTTTAACATTCCATTTATTCCAATTTAAGGTTTTTTTTCAAAGAGTAGCGATTTTAATTAGGAAAAATAATGATTAATTATATTATACTTTCTAAAAAAGTGCAAACGTACGATATGAACGAACATAAATGTTTGTGCAAAAGTACAAAAAAATTGTTATTAAAAAAACATTGAATAAAATTTAGTTAACACATTTATAATAATGAAATTAAACGAATTAAGACATACAAGACTTGTCTTGTTTGTCAAACAACAAAAAAATACGAAGAAGATGCTTTACTTTGGTAATGTAAAGAAACATTTTTAATTAAAGCCCCCTTCGAAAACGCGCCAACAAAAAACATTATCACAATAGCAACAATCTAGGAAGCGATCTAACTGTATACACGCGAATAATACGCAATCAAAAGGGCAACCAGGCGATGGCATACTAATTCTGCTAACACATTGTAGTTATGGTAGTAGAATATGGGTGTCAAATGAAATGGCTTGGCTAAAACAATATTAGTAGTAATAATAGCACGACAATGGTTTGGAAGTCGACCTAAGTAAACAAATATTATGTACATCGTTAAATGCTAGGCAAAACAGCTTCTTTATTGTAGACAATATTATTTAAAAAAATCTTGGCATTAATTTCCAAAGTTATAAGCTCCGTCATTTAAGCATTTTTTTTCTAAACAGAAGACTTACTAGTAAATGTTGTCAGTCAGTGTCACATATGGCTTATTTACAGATTAACATTTTTTTATACTAGCGGTATTTTATCTGACTCTATATTTTTTCTATCAAATCTACAAAACTGTTTAAAGTTATTAATAAAAAGAATGAAAAAGTGTTAGTAGAATAAGGTAGGAGAGGGCAGCAGTCTGCTTTTACCTCCCCTTGCATTTTTCGGATTAGTTTAAATTACTTTTCTACGAAGGGTACTTTTTATTTGACCAACTCAATTGAATACGATAGCTTGGTTAAATTGTTACATAATACCTAAAAGTTTTCAAAGAATAATATTAAATTCAGCAGAATAATATTCTGCATTGCGCTTCAAACAATATTAAAATCACCAACTTATTAAATGATACTAACTAATGACATTACGGGGGTGATTTAATGTAACTTATCAAAAAAAATATTAGTTTTGAATCCAAAGTAGCTTTTATCAATAAGCCTGGAAATTAACCAATAGTAAACGTTAGTTAATTCTTGGTTATTTGCATAAGAGCTTAACAGAAATTAAGCTCTCAGTTAGGTTAAGTTAAATTAATACTGAAATAAAAAAAAAATACTGTTTAAAGTTACCTCACAAACTTCTATGAATCCACTAGACATAAACGTTTTCTGTAAAGGAGTGCGAGTGTGTAAAAGATAAGTGAGATGACTGTTATTACAGTGTTACATATAAATCTAACACACATTAGCTTAAACCATATAAGCCTTGAGAAATAAGACCCATTACCGTCCGGCCATCAATGAAATAGAGAAGGGACGTATAGTGGCGGGAAATGGAAAAGGCATTAGCGGACATGTCAGCGTCGCCTCACTGTCCTTCTGATCTTTTTGAGTGCGAATTCACATTCCTCTATTAATTCATTATCTGTACTGACAAGAATTTGTAATTATCCAAGTCGGTTTTGATTAAAATTGCGTACTCGCGATTCATTTATTGCTACAAAGATAATTATTTTGACACGAAAATATAGGCATAACAATAAAATAATTGTGATTACCTGTTTTCATTAAAATGTTTAGTGTACGCAATTGAAAAACATATGAAACGATTTTGATTATGAAATCATGGATACATTGAAAAGAAAGATCCAATAAAAAACTAATGGAGCTTTTAGAATCACTTTGCAACTTAAAAACAAGCTTTTCCACCTTTCATAGTAACTAAGTATCGGAATAAAAAGCAACATTCACCGCTTTTCCGGGCTTGTCATAAGTAGGTAACATTTCCCGTTTCAGGGCGTTGGATCGAGAATATTTGAGCTAAATCGACTCTCGGATTAGGTGGATATTTTTA
This sequence comes from Lerema accius, assembly GCA_001278395.1. Lineage (NCBI taxonomy): Eukaryota > Metazoa > Arthropoda > Insecta > Lepidoptera > Hesperiidae > Lerema > Lerema accius. Next base: position 1,965,574 of record LGAG01000797.1, read on the forward strand.
AAGCACCGTCTCGCCTCATCCATTAGCGAGATTTCATGTGGGTTCTCCACTATAAAGATTTAAGATCATAAATTGAATGAGAAAAAATACATGTTTTATATCTTACAAACTGCTGAGTATTAAAAGCGAGCTCAGTTAGGTAAATATTTTTTGGTTAAGTTACAATTTTGTCAGATTATAAGGTTACAATAAAATCACCCTGTATAACTACAGATTAAAAAGATATTTTTTTATCGTATTAATATGCACTTAAATTAAAAACTCGGTAACGTTCTGTGTATAAATTCTGTGAAGTGCATAATGGCGGTATTTGGTGTAATTACACGACGCTAGCACGGTGTGTCAGTCTAGCGGAATTTAAACACGGCGAGCCCACGACAAACTTATGTTATTAAAGCACAAGTTCCGTGCCCACTTTGATTACATTACATCTATATAGATGAGCGTACCAACACACATTCTTTAAGCAACAATGTTCCACCCTTACACTATGACTATAAAAAATAATGCTGCCATCTTCCATAATAATGAATGACGCAGTACTTTGTAGCAAGATACAATTCTAAGCGCACAATAAACATAGCGAGACCCGCATAATATCATTCAAATTGAGCAAAAAAGGACATTGGCTCATAAATAAATTTATTATCACGTGATACTAAATTCGACAATTCCACTAGTTTGTAGGTACGAAATGTATAATGTTATAGATCGTACGCATTTCAGGGGTCTGATAAAAATGTATATATGCGCTTTCCTGCTGCTTATTATGATAATAAAATTGATGTCCATGTGAACATTTCTGGATTCGCGTTTGTATTTTTTTTCGCATACTAGGCATATTTTTTGCTTACAGTGTTCTTACACGAAGTAACAACAATATTGTTTATTGATCATCTGTCGTTGTAAATGGCAAACTTTTATCGCGAGTTTCCAAATTTTAATAGATTCATGCAAATATAAACTTCACTTCATGAGAACCAAGATATTTTCTATAGATGTTACAACAAAATTTTATTTGATTTTAAAAGGTATGTGTAGGTACTTGTAGGTTGTAGGTATACCTTAAATTAAATCTTGTGAGGTATCTTGACAGAGTTCTAATTTCGAAATTCCTGAAGCAAACTGCCTGACTGAATTTTCGTCATACCCTAGATCAATCTCAGAGTCACCTCTATTTATTAGGCCTCCATAAAACTTTAATTTAAAAAAGAGCAAAAGATCATAATACAACGGACGGATGAAATCTCTAAAATAAATGTTACATTATCCAGTCGCATTAATAATAATATTAATCTCTCTATACCAGCCTATAGAGGTTACATTGTCAGAGACTATAATTTTGCAAATTATTTTATTCAGCATTACAACTTTTATGGTCAATCGATAAACTCATTTTTAAGTGTTCATATTAATACTGACATGGTTTTAACATGAATTAAATACCGTTTGAAAAGTACGCAAATATTACATGTAATAGGTATAGGTATAATTATTTGGCAAATGTTTGTCTATAAATAATAGGCTAATATTTCAAAGGTTAATTAGTCGAAGTAAACAACATTAAATTTGACCACACCTTGTCAACAAACTTCTTTCTTAAAAATCTTTAAATATCTGCCTGTAAAAATTCTCGTTATAATAAAACGAAGATTATTCGAATAGATGTGATTTAAGTTGGTAGAAGTCATCACCTAAGCAATGAAAGTAGAGCCATAGAGTTCTTAAAGAGCATCAAATCCTATACTTTAAGGTGAAGATACACGAATACCATAAGCACATAAATACACATAAACTTTGTCTTGTACTAAACAAGGGCGCATTACTAATTAAAAACAGGATTGCTATGTAATTAACCTACTCGTCATCACACGTTGTCACAGTGTTCACACGCAAATGCGTCAGCCTTCAAGCCATATGGTGGTAATGATGGGTACACAATACACATGTATTCGTGACGGACGACCGTGAGTAAGTTAATAAGAAGTTTCCGACTTCGGCTAACAGACCTTTCACGTTCGAAATAAACTGACGCACGTTGCCAATAATGAATCTCGAATCCAACAATCAAATAGCAAATAAGCTAATCTGCATTATCTAACGTTATTTTAGTACAGTTTTTTCATGAAAATAGAGCTTGCATCCTCAATGGAAAATGGACGGGACAAACCTCTAGTAGGGTTATAGAAGGGACCATTATTTGGTTAGTAGTTTCTGCTAGTTCTAGTTCTTGTAACTCTGGTAAAATTAGATTATCCACATGTACAAACGAAAGTTTTCTATTTTCTACTTTAAAAAAAAATCTCAGCGGACTTTTAGTACTACTTTTAATAGCACCTTAGTATTTAACAGAAAGCAGTAATTTTGTTTCTTGTAAAGAAAATCACTGCGGCTTCTTGACGTTGCATTATCGCAACCACAAATCTATTATCTATCGCGTTAGTAGCGACAGCATTGTAGTTACATGTGAAAAGACCCTTAATCCGCTCTTGAGCGACAACTTTATAAATTAAATTGGCTCTATTCCGACCGGACGGAGAATTACGCTTCTTACATTATGGTGGCTGTAATTACTAACGCTGTTTAAACTCGTAAGTTAAAACTCGTGTCCATTACACTACCTCCTTATGAGGACATGTCTGGTATTATAGAAGTTATAAGTTTATGTCGTCTTATCGAGTTAGGCGTGTATGATTAGGCAAGACGTGCCGCATATGTCTATTAGAGGTGCTTATGAATAGAGTAAACCAGGTTTATTATAAATTCCAATAGTAAATAGAAAAAAATCTGTTAAGTGTCAGGCCACGCGCAATATAGGGTTGAGTAATAGATTAACGAGTTTAATCTGTTAAGCCTTATTGACACATGACACAAAAAATTGCACTTTAAAATTTTACAAACTGATCTCTATCTATTAGCAGACCCATACTTTTTATTGAACTGTTAATGAATTAATTTGAAATTATTTTTCATGATTAAGTTAGCTTTAAGAAGTTTAATTGTTAATAAAAATGACTGGGCGAATACACGTAAGATGGCGCCAACGCCGGAACAGACTAAGTCATGACCCTTCCCTAACCATTTAACTCTCATACTTGTCACAGAGTATATAATTGTAACAGAAGATCAACGTTATTTAATTTTACCAGCGCGGCAGTGCCTCAACTCCTGTGAAGTTATATTATGTTATCGGCAATGTATATAATTCTAGTATTTTATACAACACTTAGGCAATGTATATAATTATCACTTTCTTGTAATTACACTGACAAAAAACTATAACCCTTAGTGGCAGAATGGATAAAATAATTAAAATTTTTTGTTAACAGATTACAAAATTAGGATTCAGTGTTATGCATACCTACTCCATAAAAAAAATAAAGTCTATAGATCGTAAAACGAATAAAACAGTAATAATATATCTTGAAATTTAAAATATCGTAGGACCTATTGTTTGTATGTACTTACTTACCCTACTGGTGCTTTAATATTCACTTTCCTTTGAGTCGAGTGGCGAAACGTGCCCAGTAATAAGAAGCAAGTTATTCATTAGTGTTTTAAGAAAAAGTTATTAGTGCCGACAAGTCATGCAGAGCAACGTGCGCATGCGCTTGCATTTCGCTACACAATTTTCTGGGTCAAAACACGGGCTTAATGAAGCTGTTGAACAACTCTAAAACTATAAATATTTATATCGACAAGCTAAAAATAAAATTCTTGAGGTATATTTTTAATTAATCTCTGACTAACCAATACTTATATTAAATTGTGTCACTTGATATTATTATGTAAAAATAAATGCCCAATGCATGCATAACTAATTATATTGACAGATTATGTATTAAAAGTGTCATAAGTATTTTATTTGAATTTTAAACATCTATTGCTTGTTTAGGTAGATTTAAACCATATCTCTATTTTATTGCCATTTTCTAGCTCATATAATTGCAAAAATTAAAATATATTGAGGCATTATAATTTTAGTTCATTGAACATTAGAGATTAAATGAAAATACTCTGTGAGTAGTAACTAATACATTTTCTTCCCAATAAGTCTGCATAATATTACAAGATTCATAGTTCATTGTTAGCCCCGAGCTGCCCACTAATTAATAGCATTCACGTATTACAAATTAATTAAGAAGAGCTGCTTCTCTTCATTAACTTGCAACGTTTTAATTAAACAGAACAATACCACTATGTGAAGTGATTACAGTCGAGACGATAAAAGGATATCAAACGAACTACGCTAATTACTCTGTTCGTAATAACAGATTGCATTATTGCGCTAAATATGTTTGTTTCTCTGGAATATTACAATGTTCATGCTATTACGTGTTTAACACACCACATACAGGGGTATTTTCATTAAACGTTTTAAGTATTAATTAATTGACTTGAAGTCATTAAACACTACATAACAGGTGTGTCCTTATCTCTAGAACCCAGCGATCTAGAACATCTTTTTTCTATTTTTTCCTTTAGATACCCACTTCCAGGCCATATGGAATTTTGGCCCACTAAAATCCTCTCGATGTACGGGGGTTTTAGTGTCAGAGCACTCTTACATGAGACTATTAATATTTACTTCTAGGACTAACTTCCACTGACAGTACTAAGTCCTAGGGTACTTTCACTACCGACTTAACAGCAACTACTCTCATTAACACCAATCACGAAAAGGACTTATTAACCAAATACAGGTCTCATTATATTCCTACTTAGGGTGTATCTCCATTTCCACGGGTGGTAGAGGATGAAGGCAATGCAAGCTTGCGTGCTTCTCTCATACCATAAAAATAATGAATACCTACTAATATTGCCACTGGTTGTTGTAACTTAGCCTTTACTGCTAAGCTCGGGAATCACCTAACTGCTAGGGGACATGTGACTATACCACATGATTTGCATATGTAACTTTTTGAGTCGCGAACCTGATACTGTTATTCGGCTAACGAAGGCAAGGGTATCCTTTGATTATTAAAACGAACGAAGCCACCCACGGCGTCTCCCGGGTGTTAATTGGGCCCCCGTAGACAATACTAATAAGGCCCGTCCGCGCCTCTATCTGTCTAATTAAACGCGAAACTTGAGAGTAGCACCCTCGCCGTAGAGGGCCTGTTTGCCGAGCCTCCTGAATACACTGTAATAATACCGGCTAAGCGTGTTTGAGTGCCTCTTTTTCGGATCTCTGTAAACCCGCTTTTAATTAGCAGTATTATGCGTCTGAGTGCCGACTCCGGGCTTGTTTAATTAAGCTAAGTCAGTAACAACAATCCATTATCGCTATTCTCTTCGGAATTTGTTTGAATATTATTGACTCGATACTGATTAAAAGTGGTGGAGTTAACATTGGCTTGGAAATTTTCGTAGCTTGTTAACCTTTAAAAACAGTTTGCTTAAAATTTCTAAATAGTTAAATAACTTTCCGACATAACTTGCTTCCTAAACTTACTTTTAACTCAATTTGCATATGTGAGTATACATTGTTTTCCTATTTAAAAAACTTACTTAAAAACTAAATACACCACAAGGTGAAAAACATTATAAACACCTTTATATACAATAATTATATTTACCAACTGGAATAAAATCTATTTTTGCAAGAACTATCTAGCATTCAGGAGAAATTCTCGTGTCCAGAATTTCTTCCGCATTTGATGCTAATTATAGATAGCAGCGCCCTATCAGCTCATCTCATTCCGGAGTTTTCATCAAAAGTAAATATTAATTAGTACTTCGTTCATTGCCTAGTCATCTGGTGAGAAGTTTCGCCACATTAGCATAGGTATATAACGCTGGCGAAATAATAATTTAGTATTTAATAAACAAGATAAACAGTTTCGCACCTTCTAGATCAGCTGTTCTAAAAGTAAAGAAATACCACAATAAAAAAATCGCGTGTTACTAATCGCAAACAGATATCTACCTATTGTAAGGTAGATCATTCATTAGTTTATTTAAATCAGTCTCATAAAATTATTAAAGAATCTTTAAATAAATAAAGCGAGTAAAATATAGATTATTTAATTAAATTTTATTTTATTTGTTCACTTTCTTAATTGCGATAATTTTATTACTTAAAATTAAAACAAATATTGAACATTTTTATTCAAACCACGCTATCCATAAATTTTAAAATAATAAACTACCAATAGGTATTGTGCCACGTTGGCAGCTAAGGCTAGCTGCCACTCGTGTAATTCCAATCAGTATTCAAATCGATGCAAAACGAAAGATTAATTGATGTTAGCACGACCGTGGCTCTGCATGGCTAGATTATGAATACAATTTATTTGCATATTTTTCCTGTCCACCAAGAAATCAAAGGATTATAGAATGTTCTCGGTATTAGATATAACTTTATCAAAAGTTATTAGATACGTCTCTACACGGTACATCTAGACGTCTATGTATTTATATTTAGGTATAAACTTTTCATGTCATAGTACACGGTTATTTTATTTTCTAATGCATTTAGGATACGACAGAACATCGGCTACAACAACGAACCAAAAACAATTGAACAAAAACAAAACAACAGCTGGAAGCGACCGAGCTAATATAAGCTGCATACATATAAATCTATCAATGGTGACGCAGACAGAGTAAATTAATTCCACTGAGCTACGCACTATTGCGTTTTGTTAGTTTCTTTCTTAATAAGCCAATTGCTGTCAACGTTGGGCTCGCCTACGCGACGGCAGAACTGATTTCAGAATAGACTCCGTCGCAATCCCACGATTGATTCTAATTAACGATAGCACTATTTATTGGAGCAGTTCGCAAACGAACCTAATTGATTTCGCTGCTCTGCCGATGTCGCATACACATAGACGGCACAAATGAATGCTGTTTGCCGTCCGTCAATTAATATTTAACTACGCTTTGTGATTGTTTCCATTGAATTGATTCTGGGTAAAAATAGAGTCTCACTCAGACATGATAAATATTCGTTATTTGTTGTAGCATATCTGATCCAAATTATTATGCATTAATTAACGTACTCGTAGATAAGTATTTTTACATTAAAACCAATCAAAATAGTAACGTCTTCTTATGCGGTTATATCCATTCCTGAATATCCGTAAAAGTAAAGACGCGTTGCCGATTATAAAGAAAGTGTAAACCTGCTCTGTAACTTAACTCTCCGACAAGGATGGATAGAACACCTTTATTATTCACAAGCTTAAAGCAAAATCACCTTTTTTAACGTTGACTCGGTTGAATAACGTGTTTGTTGTCCTTTTGTAAGTAATATAGATACACCTTTAAAAAAATATTCATGTTGGCAGACTTGTTCAAAACTGCTAATTATATACTTTCGACATAAGAATCCCGCTTTTTTCTATAAAAAATCGCGGCTCTTGCGACGCTGTTTTGTATACTTAGCAACAAAAACATGAAAAGTTATTCATGTTTATTACAACGAACCAATTGGCTAATTAAATTGCCACAAGAAACAGAATAAAGTACGTTTCTATATAACGCTGACTAATAACATAATATTCTCATTAAAACAAACCAAACATAAATTCCAATAAAACCTCCGAGGCAATTTTGTATATTGGTATAACCTAATCAAAGTCCAATGAAAATACCGTACTGTAGCTCATTAGTTAGAATGTACCGACATAGAACGATACTCGGTGAAATTAGTTTTGGTAACCATTTCGCCTCCATAAATATAATTGCGTTCCACTTATTGCCCATAAAGGGAAGGGAACGTGCGAAAGGCCCTGTTGCAAAATTGTACAAAAGGAACG
>LGAG01000797.1:1973608-1985113 GCA_001278395.1 Lerema accius
TTTTAACTGACTGGATAGATGTTTTACTGTATCTAACATTTATGTGTATAACAATTGAAAATCTTTGTATAATATAGAATTTAAATATCCCCCTAGAGTTCAGTTCAGATTGCTAAATTTCATTATGAGAAAAGCTCTACTGCCTGATAGAATCCAAAGTGGCGAAGGTAATCTTCCAATTGTATTTATTAAAAACAATTCACAGAAATTTCTCGCAAAATTGTAACAGATGGACGATTCTATGGTTTATTTTTACTTATAAACAGAAGATTAACTGGCATACTTTAAACTTGAAGAAGCTAATTGTTTAATAAACAAATCTGATGAGACGTCAACATTACCTAATAGCTAAAGACATATAATAAAAACATTCTCCTTGTTATTTCCTAAAAATTACTCATAACATTTGTAATATGGATATAACACTCAAAATAATTCAGTTAAGAACACTCGGCGTAGTGCGGACGAGACAACAAACCCACCATTAGTGGTCCAGAACCGATCCGAGTCGCAGCATCCGCCGTTCGCTCAGCTTTTATCATAATTTAAGTTTTCCATTAGCCGTAATTGACGCGAACATCGTTCGTCGCTTACGGTTGCCCGGATCGGTCCTACGATTGTTATTTTTGTATAGATAAATATTTCCTATTTTCAAAAGGTCGTCTCGACCTTATACCTTCTTAATTGACAATCCTATTAATAATTAATAAGAATTATGGCACATTGCTTTTATCTTAATGCGGCTTTTAACGGTGCATTTGTATTCGAGGGACCATTTCGATATAATTTTCGACGGCACAATTCTCTCTATAATGGAGAAATATCATGTTATTTACAAGCAGATATATGAATAATTCAGTCGAGAATGTAATTTGGTTATTTAAGTCTGGAGTTTATTATCGTAATCTTATCAATTAATTAACGAAACGATGTATTTATGAAGACGGGATACGAGCGGAGTGCCTACTGTCTTCTATGTACTATATCGTCGGTAGTCGTGCGAGGCGACCAAGTTTGAGTGAGACCGGAGTAAAACGACTATAACTACACAATACAAATTATTAAGAGTGCTCGGCATCACGGGAACGCTTTCAGAAGTAATGAATTAGAAAAGTTGCGCAGCACTCACGCGAATTGAGCCTCGCTCGGCGTCGGCGTCGCTACAACATTACTTTAATTAAATCTATTTGAACAACAAACTTTAATTAAATTTCATCCAGCAGTTAGGCGTCGCGAAGGAATAATCGCGCAATTAGAGCGACCGTGAGCGTCGCCTTACACGCTCCCAGTTAATTAACTCACTTGGGCGACCTATCCGACTCTGCTGTATCAACACAATAACGCATACTAAGCCCACGACGCCGACCATAATGTGTTAAACACCTTGCAAACAATTTACTATTTATTTCTTGTAATGAATATATTTGTTAATGTTGATAAATAATGCTGAAATACCGCCGAATACTGAACAACATGGTGTTGTTAACTAAATATGTATAATTTACACTTACAGCCAGATAAGGATATTTCCTTTAGTTGTTACTATTACTAATATACTTGTACAAATCATAAGATAAGTAGGTAAGTCTGTTTGGTCACCACGAGTAGGTCATAAGCAACCTTCGCAACTCTAATACGAGTATGAATTCTCTGACATCTGTAAATAAGTGTTACCTCTAGTGTCCGCACACCTTAAGTCCTTAAGGCCGAGTTTATTCGATTAATACTCATACTAACACAATGGAACCTACATTGCATGAAGCATTTTCATTGTACAACTTTGATTGTTTTTCTAACTTTACAATAGCTTCTGCTACGAACATTGTTGAAATATAATATAGATATTTTTTATTTTTATAATAGGAAGCTTTGACAATACCAAAATTGATTTTTAAAAATGTTTAATTTAAATAAAACGTATCGCCATTCAGCCTACATTCAGCTAAAAAAACTTATTTACAAGCTTCCATAACTTTCTTAACAAACTAACGTACGAAATATAAATGTATTAGAATAGTTAACTAGGATTTCAGCCGTATATGAATGGCCTAGGCAGTAGGTAAGTAATAACACCCGGCTAATGTCCGAGGCACAAGTAAGTACTAACATATAGCGAATCTACTAAGTGTTGCCTGATCCATTATGCGCACATCGTAACGTATAAATAAAGGCAAAAACTCACAGGATCCATTAAAAGTATTGCTGCGGAGTGTCGATTAATATGGATACGCTATCACTCTCATTTATTTTCTCTAAAGCATCATAAACGTCACATTAAATACTGGAATATAAAATACAAGTAACGAAAATACGCATGAGAATGTTAACATTTTTTTGGGCTTTATTAAAAAGCCGAATAATATCATTTCCAGAACAGTTTTAAAATTTGAATGCTTTTTATCTTGAAATGGATTCGTGCTCCCGTTTTTTTCCATTATTACCGATTTCTTTGGTAATTTGTGTTCGTGTCTAAATGATTATCATTTACAAATGATATGAAATGGTGTAGGTAGTACTGGTGATATAGTTCTTACAGGTGACGTATGTTTGTTATGCTGATATTGTCAAAGGGGAAATGAATAATCCGTTAAAAAAAGCGGGAAAGAGGAGAGGGTTACTAATGAAGATAATCCTATAACACCTCGAAAGTAGAAATCAGTCTTTTCGTTAAGGCGTGCAAATACTTAGATACTTATATACGGTCGAAGAACATTACACTCTTTCTGGCGCAGTCGGGTAAAAAATGTCTCTTCCACCGTAACATACCGTCGTCAAGCACTTCCGTAAGAGAGTGGGCGTTATAAAGGAAACCGAGCGCGCACTGACCGGGTAGCGGACCCACTGCTTTGATTTGACGCACACTACGACGAACTTACATTATCTTTTAAGTAACAAAATACTCATACTAGCCTCATGGTAGCTGCGATATTTTTAATCGCAAAATGTAAAATTTGTCACGTTAATATTTGTGGATTAACAGATCACGATCACGAGCCTATTTTTGATTCAAAAAGCACGTGGTTTCATCAGTCTGTGGGAGGTGCATTTTGCCTCGGCCTACACCGGTTCTGTGTCCTCTGAATCCAAATGCTCGTTCCAGTCTTCTTCAAGTCATCAGTCTACCTTTTTGAAGAACGTTCTGTGCTCCGCTTTCAAAAGCATGGTCTCCATTCGAAGAACTTGCATCCCCAACTTTATCGGTCCGTCAACTATGTAGCCAACCTATTGCCACTTTAGCCGTCCAACTCTCTATCTAAGCTATTCCTATTCGATACAATTAGTATTCAATTATACAATTTTACTAACGATTATAACAGCATAAGTTAGTTGGGTTATTAAATAATGTCAAAAAATCAGCTTTGCACGTGTATCCAGATCAGAAATTACTCCAGCCATCTATAAAACAACGTATTAAAATAAGTATCCCACTGTTTAATATGTGTGTCTGTTCATAATGGAACATTGGCGACGAGACAAGATAAAATATAATAAAAGATAATCGATTCAAATACTCCATTAAAACTACATTCTGTTTATTAATTTTAAATACGAAGCAGCCAATCAGGAGGCTACATTATTAATTTTTATCACTAATGAAATCACTCGCAAAATCGAGTCTGAAGTACGCGGAACAATAATAAAACTCAAAAGAAACGAGTTCTTAAAATGTCTCCATATATTTTTACTGTTCTGAAATTTATTAGTCGTAAATACTGTCTCAGGGTATGTGGTTTTAATGTAGCAATCGGTTTCGTTTTACAATTACCTTTACTTCAGTAAATTGATTAAACAGTGCATTTAATTTAGGTTTATACTGTAGTCTAATTGATTTAAGACCCTATATTTTATTAACTTTTATAAGTAACTTCATTAATCACTTATTTCAAAACGTCTACCTTGATCCATTGCAACTAGAAATATAAGGAACGGTTTATTTTATTAAAGCACAGACCTACTGATTTCCAATAGTTTTTGCTCTTCCCTCCTTATAAAGACCATCTGCCTACTCAGCTATGAGACGAGTTGCTTCGAACGGTTTATGCAATCTTTCTATTCACAATTTACTGTTGTGATAGAAATGTATATAATGCTTATGTATCTACTATCAATACCTACCTTTGGGATCACATTTTTAGGATCCGACCGGAATAACCCATAAAAATGAGTTCGTAAAAACTCTACAAACTAAACTAATAATTATTTAGTTAGAAATCAGAATATATAAACTACATACGTAAAAATATAATACCTTTGCTTGATTCTCAGAATGATTCAAATATTGAACAAAAATATTTGAATTTTTGCAATAAAATATTTTTAATATAAAAATAAATTTTAATTTTATCGAACAATAAATAGGTTGGGTTGTTAGACTCATCTATTTATTTAATTGCAAAAAAGACAATAATTTTCTTACAAAATATTAAAACCAACAAACATTAAGAAAAACTAACACGTTTCAAAACTGTAACGAAAACTAAATGCGTGCATTAACTCAATAAAAACTTCTAAACGGCCTATCAATAAAATTAATTGCGACACTTTAAACCCATTGCGTTACCAGGAAGTCGTATCTTGCTGTAAAAATATTTCAATTGAAAAAGATGACAGACCGTGGACATAGCCGAGTTTTTTCCTTGCTCTAAATTCATTAGAAAACTTGCAAACGCATCCGTTGCATACGCACGAACCTTCCAGTCTGCATGCCGAGCTTTTTGCACCCCGTTCATTCGAGATTGAAATAATCACTCGCCTTTCAAAGCAGACTTTGTTTCAAGGAATCGAAAAGAACGAATGAATAATACTGTAACGTCAAAAGGTACATATTAACAGACATGGGCATGTTTTTTCGTTCGTTCATTCTTATTGATTCTCACGATAATATTGCATTCATTATATTATTTTGAATGCAAGTGGCATAAAAATACTTTTCATTATATTTATTTTTATATTTAAGGATTAAGGTGAATATCACAAAATAATTTATTATGAAAATTTTAACTACTAGTCAGAATACTAATATAATCAAGTGATTATCACCATACATAATTATAGAGCCATTAGTAGTAAATTGATAGCCAGTTAATTATTAAATTAGCTTATATTTTTAGGTGCTCAATAAATGCTATTTCTGTAAAAATTATAACGTTACATAACTTTAGAAAATATTGTCACATAGGTATCTACCTATTTATTTTTATGCATGTTGTTTCGTACAAAGTAAAATGAATAAATTACATTTGAAAACTTGTAGTCTATAAACGAATAATGATAAAATATTATTCTCAACAAAACCGTTAAATAAAGCAAACACACTGTACCTTGATCTTCCTACCATGCCCTTACCTTACAAAGTCTTAGTTAGTACGACCAATTAAAGCTCGCCAAAACGGGAGAATCCTTGTTTTTGCGATGCGCGGCCGCACTTTGCAGATGCCGAGAATTTTCGGCCAAGTAAAGCATTCGTGGAATAATCTGCACCCATTTGCTTTTACTTTGAAGCATTTTTTTCTATATTTAGAGAAAATGCTTAGCTCCATAAAAGTATACTGAATGTCTGTATTTGGAAGACGGCATCACTTTGTACAATTGTAGGTACCGTAGTGTTCCTGTATATATAGAGTAAGTATATACTTACTCGAGTACTTTTGCATATCAATTTAAAATTTATTGGCTATACGAACCTTAACGAAACCAATAAAATAATGCAATAAAGTCATCATAGAAATACCGATAAAAGTTAACAATGTTTCACAGAAATCAGGCTGTAAAATGAAATTTAAAGAATACCTTTTACGAGTTAATTATAAGATCTGTGACTTTTATCTAAATATCTGGACAATATTCATGAACATAATTTTTTTTTAAATCTGCAAATTTTTACTCCAACATTCTATAAATTGATATAAAATGAGTAGTCATTATATCGAGCGCAAATAATTACGTTGAAAAGTACGTTGTCCGTAAAATGGTCGGTACACAGATGTTGCATGGTGCGAGTGAGCGCTGGAGCGATAGCGGAGGCGGAAGCGGCGATGCAATCTGCTCACATTCATAGCGCCAATCAAGCACCGCCCGCCGCCATCCGCACGCCGCACCCCCACTAACCAGAGGCGGATTACTATAAATAAATATTCTATTTGTTTACCTGTACTTCAACTATTTATAGGCGATAAAACTACTGTCCATGTGCGTCTTAACTAAATATGGTTGTGTAACAGCTTAATAGTATAATTAAAATGCTTTAATTACAGTAAAAATAGGTACTTAAAATTGTAATCTTTTATGAAAGAACTGTTGATTTGTAGATTACCAATAGCTAATTTACTTATTTTTACCAGTTTTAACGTTAATTTATTCAATGAAAAAGCAAGATGCACTTGATGGCAAGCAATTGTCGTTGCCCGTATATTTGTAAACTATGTGTGTAACACGAAAGTAATCACCAATGAATTGCCAGTAAAAAAATGCAAGGGGCTTATTTACTACGTATTCTCATCACACTGAATTTGTAAATACAAACAAATATTTATTATTAACAATCATAAAAATAACATATAAATCACAAAACAAAGAAACCACTTAAATTATTGTAATGAGACAGTTACGCGGGAAATGAAAATTTTCTTGTGCGATAGCATTACATATTATGATTTATTGTATTTCCGCCGAGTGCGGGCCTGTGCGCCGAGCTCACGTACGACCGCTCGTAAGTTCAATGGAGGTGTTGATTAAAAATATTTCCCATGTGCGGGCGGATAAGACCCAATTGGGCTAGCAATCAGCCGCGCGTCCACCGCTAATCATGCGCCACTCGTATCTCGCCTCTTTGTATATGTTGTGCAGCTGATATAAAGAAGGCTTTGTTTGTTTGAGGTAAGAACTCGTAATTACTTTTAAGGATTTTGTCTTGTTTACTTACGCTTTTCAGGCTTTTCCTTAAAACACATGATATGAAATAAGTATTTGTTCCCTACTCAAAATTAATAAAGTGAGTTATCTATAATATGAGTGTGATTATTGAATTACCCAGTTGTTTTTTACCTCTTATTCTAATTCCGTGTTAAACAAGTACAAGAAGGGTTGAATACTTAGTTAAATACAAAAACTAATCTTACCTATATTTACGAGTCAAATGTGTATCTATATGCATGTAGTTATATCTACTGGCAACTTTAACGATTATACTCGGAGAACACGTAATAAGTCAATATCAATCTTCCACACAACTTTATTGCAAGAATATGTTTTATAAAGTAGAAAAATTCGGAACAAAATGAAGTTTCATATCAGACCGGGTTAAAATTATGAAGCTAAAACTGAAGGTTATTGAAAACGTGACTTACATTTATATAGGTCATATGGTACGAAATTTTATACTTAATATAAACGGGAACAGTATTTTGTTATCATTAAACAATATAACATTTCTACGTTTTGCTGACAGGGAGTACCTATTTAGGCCGTATTTTTTTACCTATTAGCATAAACTTAATTCTTCTTAATTTCTCTAACAACAAAAAATTCATCTATTACTGGCAGAAAATCATTAGTCAAAATGGAATAAATAGCGTGATAGTATAAAGATGTTATGCTCTCTACGCAAATCGCTTGTAAGCAAGTCTTTACGAACTCTACTTATTAGTTACTCTCCACTTTATCTGACATGAGAATAGAGCCTATGACACCGCAGTTCATGGAAAGTTGTAGCTTTCCTTATTTTTTTTCTTTTAAAACATTCTCTACAATTTTCTTAGTAACGAGTGTCAGTCATACACGAATGGACGTAACCAACAACATCTTGAAAAGTTTGCTGACGTTGACGTTACCGCCCGCCTATTCCGCCGCATCTACAGAAGAGAGTTTACAAACCACGTAACAAATTTTCTTATCTTAAGTTCTTTCTTGGGACATTGCAATTACTGAACGTTTCCAAAATAAGGTAATTGCAACCTGAAAAGTAGGGCCATAACGTCATAATCGGCAACCAACTGTGCTCCTCGGGCCGCAAGGCTCGTATTATTAACGACGTGTATTGTAATCACGCGGCGGGCGATCGCCTCCGAAGGTAGGGCGGTATTAAATTCCGACAGCTACGTGATAAATCGAAATTGGAAAAGTTTAATAATGTTCGGTTGCTCCGAAAGCAATAAAACCGTTTATAAACGGGCATAAGCGAACTAGACGGGCAACAGGGACGCCGCCTTCGAGCCTTTTAGGGACTCTTAGGTGAGTCCGATTTGCGTAACGGGCTTTAAATTGATTTTGCTGGTATCTTGATGAAACTATAATTTAAATAACGTGAATTTTAAAGTATAAGTGTTTTTTCCTTAGAATTCTAATTAAAAAAAAATGCAAACCGCCACAAAAGGTATCTTACTTTTTTATAAGAATAACTTCCATAAGAAGATGGCGGACTTTAAAATCAGAAAAAAAATTGAAAACGTCATAGCAATAAGCACAGAGCAATGAATGTATCTGTTAATAAGGACCATGTTTCCCACATTATGTCTATCTTAACATTAGAACCCGGAGCTTTTACGCAACACGCAGGATCACCCAGCTGACAGTGGCATTATAACAACCTCAATTCCTCATAAATAATTGCTAAAACGAAGGACTTACTGAAGAAACTTGGAAAGACGACAAATTATGTTTTGTTATTATAAGCAATACAGCAAATAATACTATTTACATATTCAAATTACGTCTATACAAAACTCCTGTTTTTAATTATAAACTTAATTTGGTTATGATAAATCTATGGTAATTTTTACCTCGAATTCCAACCCTCTGCAGCGGTAAGGGTAGAAGTAATTACTTCTTTTCTTTGTAATAAAAACGGATTTAACTTTTACTTAGAACCCGAGCCGCCTATTCATGTCGTGTACTATTTATAATGACATAAACAGGTTAAAATTTACAGTGTAATTAAAAATGTTGGCGCTACATAAAGTAATCACATTTAATACGTTTGAATCGTTATTTAGCGTCATCAAGCCATTTCTTATAAATAAAATGTGTCGCTTGGCTTTAAGTTATTAGCAAGTCGTTTATTTTTTTTTATAAAAATTACAAAGACCTTTTTTTTGTCTTTGCGAAACTTGCTACAAGCACAGACATACAATAAATATAAGTTGTCTGATGATGAGATGCACAGACATATAAATACAAAATGACAATCACACGCAGTGACAAAGAAATACTACAGATGAAGCAAAAGCTTAAAGAAGTATTTTTTTTAAAGTAAGAAGTACTTTTAATGACTTTGTAACAAATATAAATTTAACAATCACTCTTGCACTGTATAGGAACAATTGAATAAAATTGTTAACCGCAACCTCCAATTTGCTCAAACGATCATGTTATTGCACATTGGCTGCTTGGAACCACGGTTCGCGTAATTTAATTACAGTACAAGTGATATTCGTAAAATTATTTGTTTGTAAAGAATTTGTAAATTACTCCTAAAAATGTTATAAGTATTATAAATGCCACACGCAATGCATACAATGGTTCATAAATAAGATTGAAAAATACAGATTTATCGGAAAACTTATTGCACCACAGCGGTTGTACAAATGGACTTTTAATAAAGCTAATACTACAATAAACTCTGCTCGCTAATACAAACATTTCACGTTTAACGATCGTATATTTCAAAGCATCCTCGCCCAATATTTTTCAAATTACTTTCCGAAATTACAATGTAACTATTAAACCGTTGCATTGCTCGGACAACAATGTAGATAAAGAAAGAAGCGGTTTTAATTCGACGCCATTGTACGTGTAACATTGATATCAATTACTCGGAAGCCAACAGCCAACAGCGTACACGAACAGTTGTATAAAGCCGCTAATCCCGGTCCGCGAGCCACTATTTGTCCAAACGGTTATGTTATTGCGGTCTGTAAGCTGCGCGCGGCCACAACTGCTATCGTCGTGATTTTTTAAATATTGTACACTGGTATTATTCTGTCTTTTTAACTAAATGTAGCAGTTAATCTTATCAGAAATATTAGATTCCTACTTTATAAATACAGTTGTTAGTGTAGCCAATAAATAACCGTCCTCTAGTTTTAAGTTTTTAATCAAATTCGAAGTAGAACCTAATAGTTTGCTGAACTTAAAATAATATAGATATGGAGACATATTTAATAACACTAAGGGTGCAGCTTTCTATACTACTAATTATTTTGCTATTATTTAATGATAAAAAAAAGTTATTAATCCTTTGATACCATTAATTTTACTGTCTTACTTTACTTGTTACTTTATTTATTAGCATCGAAAGTCAGAGCGCTCGTAGATCGGTAAGAGAAATAATTAAACGGAATGAATATCCCGCTACCCTTTCATGTCCGGCTTCAATGTCAGTGGACTCAATTTGTCGAAACTGTTATTGCTCGGGTCGAACAACCTCCGCTACTAGTTTTATATAGAATCGCCCATAACAGACAGCTCAGACCGCTCTAACTCCGGGAAATGGATACTTGATTAAGATACCTACTCGTGTCAGTTTATTTTGCGATTACATCTGACGTGGAGTCCCAATCTTCTTTATTGTTAATCCCAAATAAATTCACTTAATTGTATTACTAGTCGGCTGCTATTTTACGTTCATGGTTTCGTTAGGAACTCGTGAATGGACTCGTAAAATAAATCGTAAATGTTAATAAGGAAATAGAGTGCTGTTCCTGTACCTTCTTGTGATTTTATGCTATGCTACACTTTTAGGTATGTGAGAAATAATAAGCAAAGGTTGCTCCAACTAGTAAAAAAAATACACTATTATCTATACATACTTTCATAATGCCATTGAATTTTCCTTATACTACTACGTAACAGAATAATCTTATCATTTATCTTTATTATATTACCCACCTAATTTTTACGAAGGATCACATTAGACGTATATGGGTATTCGAAATCGGATCGAAGATCGTACGAAGGATTGAAGGACAAAGACAGCGTGGTATGGGTTAGGAGAGGGAGGGGGGGATGGTGGGCAGCCCACGCACCACGTCCAAGCAGTAATGAGTTGAAAGCGGATACTTGTAGCGCACTCAGAGCGCGCGTGTCCGGTTACCCGCCTAATGTTGCCCGGATAAACAATGACGTCCAGCCTTTTAGCGACATTTGTGAACCCACTCAACACTAGACATGAGCCTAAAAAGTTCTCGCATTTTTACCATTCGGCCTTTTTTCGTTCGATTTAGACAGCGTTATGTTCGGTTGCTAAGTGGGTTTTTGTACTGGGAGTTGTAGGACTTCTTAATGTCTGTTTATTGGTTGGGATAAAGTAAAAGTAAAGTTTGTCCCGCTTTTATAGCATTTAAGAACTATTTTTAAATTCGATTGTTTTTTGTTTTTCTTTTAATAAGAAGACCTAACGATAGGGTAAAACACCTTAAAAACCTCGTATTAGTAATCATTAAAACAAAAACGAGAAACCAAGTGCTAAAACCTTGGTGTAATTTTTTTCCAAAACTTCTGATTTTATAC
>LGAG01000797.1:1985557-2003073 GCA_001278395.1 Lerema accius
AGCCTGGGAAATCGAACGAGTCTATAATCTAAATACCTACTGTTTCTACAAGCGACATACCTAATCAGCGTTGCCAGACGTCCCGCCAAAAGCGGTCCCGATTTTTAATGAAAAATTAGAGTCCCGCGCGAGACAGGATTTGTCCCGCTATTTTAGCATTTTAGAACTATTTTTGACTTTGATTGTTTTTTGTTTTTCTTTTAATAAGAAGACCTCACGATAGGGTAAATCACTTAAAAATCTCGTGTTAGTAATCATTAAAACAAAAATAAAAAACCATGTGCTAAAAACTTGGTGTAATTTTTTCCAAAACTTCTGATTTTATACTTTTTTACTATGTCTCGCTTTTGTCGCTAATTTTTTTTTATTTCAACTTGCTACAAAACAAATCTGGCAACGCTGGACATAATCCATGATGGTCATATTTCGCTTGCAGAATAACTCCAACTCTACATAAACAATAACTTAGTGCGTCACTATTGCCTATCTAAAGATTCAAACAAAGCAAACCGACTTTGTTGCAGCATAATAATGTCGTAAGTGAAATTGAAGCAGTAAATCCACATCATATTCTCTTTAATCTAACAGCACTCAGTCGACGTAAAGCCGCCTAGTCAAATGCATAGTGACGGAGCATCAACGCCAGTCCATTACTGAGCCGCGATACGCCATTAGTTCATTAGTGCTCTCGTGTGCTGCCATAAGCCGCTTATAGTTTCGTAACTTACGAGTGTCAGAACGACGTAACAATGAACACCAATATGCGGTTACAATTTAATCATCGCGTATAAACAACTTACAATAACTAATAAAATAGAGTTTGCTTTAAGCCTCCGTGAACGACACGTCTCCATAGTAATGTATTGATATGGTTAGTTTTATCGTGTTTAGTATTATTACTAACGTAAATTAATTACATACTATAGGTACTAGCTGAACTTAAAATTTCTCAACGACATTTTTGAGTAGGTACTAATCTGAATCTTCATCGATTTTATAAACAAAGATGTCCATAGGCGGCAGAAGTTAGTGGAACTGTCAGCTCGTTTGAGATTTTAAAACCGTAAAAAACTGAAGTTTTAAAGAGAAAAATCGGGTGTAACTTAAACTTAATAAATCAATTTAAAAGTATCTAATTATTAAGCAAGTTACTATAAAGTGTTACTAACATAATTCATGAAGGAAGTCCCAATTATGTTTCACGCAAATAAAAATGACTTAACTTTTATGTTGAGTACTGCACGAAACAGTCAGTGGATATGAAGTTGACGTAGTCAAATGCACGGTGACAGAGCACCAACGGCAGTCCATTAGTGAATCGCGATACGCCATTAGTTCATTAGTGCTCTCCTGCTCCGCCATAAGCCGATTATAGCCTCGTAAGTTACGAGTGTCAGAACTGCGTAACAATGGATATCGATTACGAGTACGTTCTCGTAGCGAACTATCCTTTGATCACATCATTTTATTCGTCCTGCTATTTTTATTGACGCAATAATGCGTTACAAAACAAAACATACAACGTTGGTAAAGGACAATCATTCAAATATAAGTACTTAGTTTTTCTACTTAAGATAACGAGACTAAATTATTCATCTTCTATCGTTGGTTACGGTCACCTCCGTTTTCATTTTGATGTCTTATTATTATTGTTTTATCATTATGGTAATAGAAGTCATTTAAACAAACTGCTTCAACAATTATAGTATACACCGACATACCCATTTCACACATTTTCATGTAATCCACTCAACAGAATCACATTAAGTATTATAAATAACACAACAACCTTCATTAGCAAAAAGCGTAATTAGGACTGTTTTCATTTATAGCATCCTGCGCATCTTGATTGTAATAAAACCTAAGGGATTTTAGTATTTTTAATGACTTTGATTAAGGACACAGACTTATACATTATCATTAGATTAAATCGTGGTAAGGTTTGGTACTAAAATTGGTGTGGGCGATTTTCTGACATATTTTCAGGACTGGCTAGTATGATAGTCAGCCGAGCGCTTCATTATTCCTGAATTTTGAAATTCCTTGTATAATGACCGTAGTGTGAACTGACCCTCTATCGGCTTTGTGTAAGTGGCTTCGTGAAAGCCATCTAGTCAAATGTAGAGTGACGGATCATCCATGCTAGTCAGTCCATTACGGACGGTACTCTAGTAAAAGCTGAACAATACCTTCTACTCTTTAAAACTACACAATATTTTACAATAACTTTTATTATTTTGTAGGTCGTGGATGAAAATTCAGGCTTTTACTGTCTTTTTGTTGTGACAACTAGCAACTAAACTAATCCACTGCTGGACTGTGTTGGGTGCTAGAATTTTTTTCCTTTTGGAAAATGAATTTGTTTTCGCGAAATAACATGCAACACATAATAGACATGGGGATTCTGTGAATAACGTTTATTAATAAATATATTGCATTGATGCTAAACTTTGAAATAAATCATCTTTTTAATTTATAGAAATACAAAATGTGTTTTAAAAGCGAAAATTACCGAGAATTAGGCAGGCACTTTACAATGTAACTAGATTTAAAAACTAAAGCTTCACAATAACACGTTAGTAGTTTAATATGTTGCATAAGTGGTTCTATAAAAGCTTGCTAGTCAAATGTAAAGTGACAGTGACCAAGCATCGGCATTAGTCCATTATAGCGGGGAGGTGGGCGGCGCTACGCTATTAGTTCATTAAGGCTATTATGGGCTCTCATAAGCTAATTGTCGACTAATCAACTGAAAATTATTTTTACAAATTCGATATTTAAAAACAGTTGTAGCTTGCAACACATTATGCTTCTATATTAAGGCTTGAATTATCTTAAAGTACACGTGGTTCTTGCCTGTAGAAGAAGCGATTTTATGAATAGACTCTTTGAAGCTCTGTATTGTTTTTGTATAACCTTTCCACTAAACATTATATTGAAAAGTTTTAGTTTTAAAAGGTAGTAAGTATAAGATTTATTTTATTATCTAAAATTAAATTAAATCCTGCCTAAGCTGCCAATAAATTTACCATGAAATCCCCATTAAATTCGATACAATATTAATAGTTAACGGTAATCTACCTCTTAGTGGTGTATTGTAGATCGGCGTAGTGGGTGTTTGGGGGGTTGGAGTGCGGTCCATTATCCCTAGGTGAGGGCATCGCAACAGCAAAGACGTTAGTCCGGCTCTCTGCATCGGCGACTTTATGACGTTATCTCTAACAGGTTCCGTCGCCGGAATGGGGTTGCCTCAACTGAAAGCACGGGATCCTCTCTCTGCCTGATAATTGCCTCTAATGGAAAAGTCTAGTCACTGTGCGAAGTGCATTCAAAGTTTTCGCTCCTGACAGATATAACTTATTAAATCTTATGCAGACGACAAACTTATAAGTGCTGTACGGGTGTAAATCTGTTTTCGTTGCTCCTTTTACCCTTCGTACACTTATATTAATATAAACAAATATTACTTTTTTTCTTTAACGAAAGTTACATCTACCCGTAAATATAACCTCCTTAGTTTTTATATACTAAGTACCTAGAGCACAAAATGAAAAAGCAGGCAGAATGTAATACACTTACGAGTATGTTACGGGACATACATATTTAACACGCATATTTACCGATTGGCGTGGATCAGAGGGAGGGCAGATACCATGAAGAAGGGGTCTGGGGGGAGGACGGTCATTCAATGAGATTGCTTCTTGCCGCCACTCTCAAGTAATGGATCTTGCCCAAATAGACTAGATAGAGGAAACGCGCTACCCTCTTACTTAGTGGACTGCCTTGCTACATAACAGGACAAACATTAAAATATATTAGCGAATTGAATAATATGTAGACATGTATGTTTTCTGCATTGATCTTGATTTTGCGGCACAGTTTTATATTTGATCGGCGTTCGCAAACGTAACATGTGATTGTTTTAATAACTTTTTACCTACATAATGTCACTTGAATTTGTTAAAACTACCATAAAAAGTCTCCTTATAATTTGTGATAGCAGTATAATTATAAGTGTTTAATAAATTGTGCTAAGACAACTGGATATTGTTCAGGTTAAATCAGATCTCTATTACAAACGGGTAGTGCATAGCCAATATCTAAACATACCTTAATTTTATATAAATATAAGAACTATGTCATCTCCCTATTTTCTAATTCTAACGCATGCCATCTATATCATGGAAGAGACTACAATAAAAGAATTCACTAAGGCTAGAGTCGCTAGTTCATTATCCAAATGGACTACAGCTATTTGATCCACTTATGTGATTGCCTGCAAGCATTATCTCTCTCCTACTGAATGGAAGCTATAAGTCTACCTCGTAACTCGGCTTCTTACAATATCTGTTTGTACGTTTGTTATGTTGTATTAATAATTAAGGTTTTTATGTTATAAAAGTAGGATACGAGTTAGCAGTACCACAATTATCTTCCGCCTGCGGACATCTTTGACAAACCTGGAAGAGGACTATAAAAGAGCCTGTTAATTGGTACTAACCAACTAGGATCCACTAGGATCGTGTTAGTAACGCCCATATTGTTAATGAGAATTAATTCGTTAGTAGAAAGAAGCACCGCGGAAGTAAGTATATACTTAGATACTCTATAAAATATGTACATGACTTACAAATACCTGTATAATATTTCTTCAAATATTCTAAGTAAGCACAATAAAGTTACTATTAATTTTCAGCCACTATTCCAATATTATATTTACATATTATTATTATTTGTTTATTTCAGTGAAATGTGATAGCGAGATTAGATTGCAGCACATAAGATAATTTAATGATTGGATCCAATCACTTAGCCTCCTGAATCCGCATCGATAACTTATAAAGAACGGAGTCTATTTTATTCATTTCTGAAGCCAAGTATGCCTTTTAGAATATTATAAGAAGTTAAGCGATGTTTTTTACTAAGTTTTTTACGAAAAATTTTGCTAAGTTTGTGCGTATCAAGTGACGCAAATGTTGAAATCGGTAGTTGCTTACGTTACAAAAATACAAGTTTTTGAAGTAGGTACCTTTCTAAATTTATTATGTGAGATACAAAATCGTTTAGACCATTTAATTATAAGAACAGTACGTATTGTAATATGAGAATAATATGCTTACTTCTAGTCTAGCGTATCAACGATCCTTGTTTTGTTATACCGTACATAGTCTTTGGTATCTAGGAATATTTACAAGGTGTTTATAAAACAATACTTTATTTTTTGTAATTATTCGAATGCTAGCTTTCAGTCAGTATACAGTGCAAAAGGAGATTTGCTCTGTTTCCTACAATTATATTCTTCGGAAATGAGATTTCGGATTAGACCGACGACTGATGAAGACGACGGAGAAATAGACGAGAAACGAAAAAACAATTAAATACGGAATTAATGTGATCGCGGCGCAATTTGCGGCCTCTTGTAAATATACAAAGCCATTTGTTTGGTGTGTTTATTACTTGCGTGTGCCAGTGTATCGTATTAAGATACTACCTACATTTATTATCCCATAAATTGTTTTTAATTTTAAGAACACTATTGGCTTCAATGGTGAAGCAGCCTTACTAAAGTGAAGACGGTATATGTATTTTCTTAATTGCAGAAGCTTGGAGTTTAATTAAGCAAGCAACTGTACACTGTACAGATTGTAACATTATTATATATCTTACAGTTGGTATTGTTACAGTATAGTGATTAGATAGCAGGTTGTGACCGAAGTGACAGAAGTATGGAACAAATTAAAAAAATAGAAATGTTTTTTAATTCATAAAAAAATCAACACGTGAAATACGATAAAGATAGGTAGCTAGTCAATTTAAATTACGAATAATTTTAATACATATTTACAGATAATAATGATAGTTTTAACTTGAATAATTACATTTCATATTTTATACTTATCACTTACCCAAAATGTAATAAGTACTATAATTGAACAGCAACTTATTTAAATTTGCGATAAAACTGTCCGTTAATGGCGGCCCTTAGCCTGGTGTATCTTCACTCACAACCCAGTTTAATTAAAAGTTAACAATGCCAATGTCTAATTGGATGGTTTATCTGTGCCTCTAACGATGTGTATACTACCCATAGGAGCTATTAGCAACACTCTAGATTTATTAATAACAGACAATATTTTAGTGACAATTTTTTTATGCCCATGGCAAACGTAATGATGGTCTCAGAGCTGAGTTCCTCTCTCAAGGGACTGTTCAAGTATTACGTTACGCAATTTGAGGAAGGGGGGGTTCTTTTAAAATGTTATGATGCGTTACATAGGTGGGGGGAAGCAAACAACGCGTTATGTAACATTGTTTTTTTTTAATATCTTCAAAAATTACGTTACGTAATATTTGAACGTTTTGGAATGTCATCAGTCATCTATAAAGCAGACTGCTAAATAGCTCTCTTTTATATTGACTGGGAAAAGTTTTACGTGTTTTAGTCACATTGTAGGAATAATTAGGCAGCGTAAATTCGCAGTCTTATTATTAAATTACAAGTGCATGCGGGATTTGAATGGTTCTTGTGAGGGAGACCATTAAGTTAACGGTATTTTTATATTATGTACCTATTTATAAATATATATTCACGAAGAACCGCAGTTCTGTATGTTGCAGTTCAAATTAACCCTCAATAATCACGACATATTGTTGAACAGCCAATTTACATAAATTTGAAATTTAGATTGTGGTTCATTAAAATATAATCGTTGGGTAATACCTACTGGACACATTACCAGTACTAGTATTAAAAGCATGGGCATCGCCAAGGGGGGCAGAGGGGGCGCCTGCTGCTATGATTAATTTCCAAAAATTCACTAATTCAAATTGTACTAAGTTATTTACAGACAAACCAACCTAATTTTTTTTCTTTTTCTATGCGACTCCAGTTTGCCATCTCAGTCCCTTAGCCATCGGCTTTTCCCTTTCATCCCTTAAAGCCTAATGGCTGGCTTTCCAAAATAGCTGATCGGAAACGAGAAGGGGGGAAGTATTCCCGTTCTCATCAAGTATCTTAAACTATACCTAATCATCATGAGAAACGTTTTCACGCAAAGAAAATTAAGGGAGTATAGCGCTACTTGGCCCAGTTTTTTGTAACATCAAAAGTAAAGATTATTGAAATTGGATTTTAAACCAATGAGGCCTGAGATTGCCGAATGGAATGTGGCCCAGTGCCTAGGTTTTTACGCCTTCTGAGGCATAAGTTTTATATCAAGCAATGCCTATTCGATACTTACGACGAATTTATGATGAAAATCTTCTTAGTTATACAGCACTATTAGATAGCGTATGCAAAACGTTATATTGATAATATGGCAAACTACCGACATAATACACAGAAATATTTAACTTTTGTGCTCAAATTGCATACAGAATGTCTAGTACAGACGTAGATACATGTAGTTGTGGGTTCCGACGGCTATTACTTACAACGCAATATCAAATTGCTTTCAATTTATTTCGCAATTGCCGTCTTTGAGTTTCGCTTTGTAGGGGCCTCTGACGTCGGTCCGAGGCAACAATAAAATGTATTCGTCTCCGGAATGTTTAATATGGGGAAAAGTTTAATAACGCGTCCGGGCGGGCCGAGGCTGGGCGGTCAGCGAGCCTTACTCGGCCCGTTGCGATAAATCAAATCTTTTACCTTCAACGCCACTCCGAGAAAAATCCTTATTACATTCGGAAATATTTCTCTGACCGCTATCAAATACGTGTCTAATTATATCCGCAATTTGTTTTCGGAATCCTAACTCCATTCCCCTCATTCAACGTGGGAGAAAACTGTGTGATAGATCTTCTGGATGATTTTGATGGTGGCTACCTTTGCTGCAATTTTCTATAATTGTATAGGACCTATATATAGGTACATACCTACTGCTGCAAATAAAAAAATACATATTATTATAAAACCGTCCTAAATTCATTTAAATAAACTTTACCAAAAATCGACCAATCATTTAAGCATTACAAAATAGGTACCTCGAAATGTATAAAATTACGCGTAGCTTTGATAAAAAAGGACGCTGGTATACAAGTTCAATGAGGGTTCCCCATGTCAACGCCGAAGGCGACGACATCGCATCATTAGCAAGCGGCACCTACGAGAGCGTATCTACCCGCCTGTAACAACTTTTCTAAAACTCGCGACAGTTTCACACAAGATTTGCCTTACAGGATTTATTCTTTCCATTGACTGCGTACAGAGCTGTTTGAGTTTTCAGCTTCATGTTAGGACAGTATTCTACAGCAGCCAGCGCAATTGTATTACGTCGGGAAGTGAGAATCGCGCTGTAATAGCGAACGGTATGACTTGTGGGCTCATCAAGACGCAACAGACGAAGCTCGGCCCTGGAGCCCGACGCCGACACAATAGCTCCACGACGTTAATTAAATGTTAACAAACGCCCTCGTCGTCGCTTAATTGGAACTGTTGCCTATTATCCTTACCTTCCGACACGGAGAATGACTTCCCGGCTTAAGAACCACACTTCAGACTTCTTATTCCACATTCTTTAAAGTGAGTGGGTTTTCTTTGTTTTTAATATTTTCGCTTTTTTAATTGTATAGGTATTGCCCTTATAGTTATAGCTTTACTTAGACGTAAGACTTGATTGGCTACACAATTTACTTATAAGAAATGATATTTTATTTTAACTTTTAATTGATTCTAACATTTTAAATACATTGGTTTCATTAGGTACCTAAAATTATAAGTTATTGTTCTAGGTTATCAAATGGTGAAATTAATAACCAGTTAATAACGTAACGTTATCTAGTTATGACAATCATCCTAACTATCTAGGTAGGTACCTACTTCTCCTGATGATGACCTAAAAATGGTGCATAAAAATGTATGTCGACGTGTTTTTATTAAGTATACTTAATTATTAAATAAAAATTATAGGTATAGAGGATTACAAGTAATTCGCTGCATCAAAAGAAGAATAACAACATTGGAACGGTTTATTAAAGAACTAATTGGCCCGCGTTCGCTTCGCTTCAGTAAACCAAACAATTTCTCGGGATAAATATAATATCCTAGTCTATACCCTGTCATTAAAAACGATAAAGGTAGAGATAATTTTATCTAAGTTGGTTAATTATGTATTTTATAAATTATCTCGCTGGAACAAATCCTATTCTCAGGATAAAAAGTTAAGTTCGCCCATTGTACGCCTTATGTGTAAGGTTTCAAGACTAAATAAATAAATCGTTCCAGTAGCGTTCAAGTTTCCATGCTGTCCCGCGGGAACTTAAATGTTTCCCGAGATAAAATGCATCCTAGACTTAATAACTTGGAATACACTTAATATTATTATCTATTGTCTATTATTGCTTATTAATATATTGCGATTTCAAAACATCCATCATCTGATGTCGTTGCATTTCAGATTTTCTGAAGTATTCTTATTAATTGAAATGCATACAACACATTATCACAATAGAGAGGAGTAAAACTCCATAGTGCTCGCTCAAAAACGCACCGTTAATTTACTACTGATATTATTAGTCTCTCTATATTGTGAAAATTTCTATTTATTTAACGATAACTCCTGTCTTCATAAACACGTGCAGACCTCTATTTAAGAGTAACTCTATGTCACAAAATTAAAAAAAAGACTGTGGCTTGAACTTGTCACTTCACTTCGTCCTTATTGTCAACTGTCAAGTTTTGTACTTGTCATTCTTATCAACTTGTCTTGTCATTGTCAGTTGCCTTGCTAGCTTGTCAAATCAAATGTCAGTCAGTGTCCTCAGTGTTAATTTCTCGAAAGGGTAGGGAGTAGCTAGCGCAGTATTAATGAGTCAATTTATTTTATTTTCAAAATAGGCTAATAGCAGATTTCATCAAAATGTTTAACAGAAATCCCGTGGAAAATGGACTTAACTGTAGACCAGCAGGCCTTTCAGATTCCGACGACGACAGCGATTTTTGTTTCCAAGAACCGGTCAGTATGTCGTATTATAGTATATGGCGGATAAATCTATAATGCACCAGTATCGATTTGCCGGCCATTCGTTACTTTCTATTACAAAGATTTTGAACACCTATTCATACCATAGTTATATTAAGATACAACTTGAAATGAGATGTTACATTAGCTTACACAAATCAACAAGAATCAAATACTATAAAAGATGTATTGGGCGTATTATGAAATTGCTATGAACTCCCACTCTGCTTGCTACTATAGCCTAACTTATTTTTATGAAACAAAAGAAAATGTTAGATTTATTATAAGTCCTAAAAAAAATTTAAAATGATACAATTGAACATTTCTTGTGTCAGGTTAACAGAATTAATTAATATCAATATTTACTTTCTTGATCTTGAATTTAATTACTAACTTACTACTTAAATTAATTCATTGCTTGCAAGAGACCTAGCATGCGAATTTTATATATTAAAAATATGTGTCCTATGTATTCCTATTCATCTCAACTATTTTGTGAATCATGAGGCCTTAGACAGAGTGTTTCAATCAATATCTGCTGACAGCTTGAAGCTGACTCCTTCAAGCTGCTTGTTTATAGCAGTCTGCCTGCACGCAATGGCTTGATGCTGCAATTGTCACTACTTGAAACAGTCTGTTTGTGGCCAGCCTTAAGAAAACAAAAAGTCTTAAAGATTTTTCCATTAAGTTTTCTCAACAACACAATTGTTAGATTTTTAGGTATAGTCAAAATTGTGGTATTTGATGGCAAAAAATTTAATTAATCTTAGTTTTAATGTTTATATACTTAACAAAGATTATATTTAAAAAATATTTCAGGTTCAACCCTCAAATAATTGCTATAGAAATCGGGATCTAAAAAGTACAGTTCAGGAACGCTTTCAATCTATTGTGATACAGGGAAAATTTCTTGAATTTGAAAAAATGTTCAGAGAGGGTATGCTTTGCGTTTTAAAAGTAGATGTTTACCATAGATTATGTTATACATTTTGTAGCTGATGCATTTCATCATGATAGAATAATAAGGTATAAATAAAAAGCTAATGCTATTCTATGTTTCTCTGATTTGTCTGTTTATTTCTTATGTGTGGAATTTTATGTAACTGTTTCTATTTACAGAGTTGAACAGTACAGTAGATTATAGATTTGGAAATGGATGGACTCCTCTTATGTACACTTGCTTTCATGGACAGCCTCCTATGGCCGACTTTTTACTAGAAAGAGGTGCAGACCCAAACGCTCATGCAGGTAAGATGCACTCCTAGATACTACAAATTGCATATATTAATTAAAATCTCATAATACATACAGTGTGTTCTTGCTTATTTTGTCCCTAATATTTGTAAACAGTTGTTAGTTTTATTTATACTGTAATTTTCAGATTCAGTAACACCATTGATGCTTCTCTGTACAAATGCATTTGGTACTGATGAACAACTGCGTGAAATGGCCGTGAAATTAATGGACAAGGGTGCTATAGTTAATTTGGGGGACAAACAAGGCGTGACTCCATTAATGCGAGCAATTCAATGTGGAAGAAAGGACTTGCTAGAGCTTTTTGTTGAAAACAATGCTAATATTGAAATGCGCGATCGACAAGGATGGACGGTAATAAATAATGCCTTTACTTTATTATATACTGTAACACAATTGTATTTTTGCATTATTAATGTGATTACAAATTTTCAGGCGATTTTCTGGGCAGTTCACTGCAATCAGACAGATATGATGGAGCGTCTTATAACACTAGGGGCAAGAATCATTGAAGTTGACCGAGCTAATCGAACCATATTGGATATCGCCGAATCACATGAAAACAGTGTCAATGTGAAGATACTGGAGCCATTTTTTAATGCCCACAATGCTGAAGAACCTATCTTTGTTTGTCAGGAACCTGATTATTGGTTAGAATATTATCCTGGATTAAGAAAGAATCATAAGTACGCTTACTTTTTTGTTTTTACATGAATCTTTTCTTTTTCTGCGCATGTTTACTTCTTTTTGATGTGCTTCATTTTAAAATAGCGCATTTTCCTTGCATGGTCTCTTGCATGGTTATATTAACACTACACACAGATTTTAATATAAGAAACTAATAATTTTTTTTCAGGCAAGTGTATAAGGAAGAAATTGTAAACTTATTATATGGAATGAATTGCGACAACTTGAGGCCTCTTATATTGAACAGTGGGATGGATTTGAGAACATTTCTACTATTGGAAGACAAAGATATGATAAAATTGGGAATTGAAATGCAGTTTGAGAGACATAGACTCAAACAAGGCTTACGCGCTTTTCATTTACGAAATTGGAAGTTAAAATCTGTATCTGGATTGTATGCCCGACAAACTGAAAATTATAAGTAAGTGGAACGGAAATCTTACATTTGAAAATCCTCAATTATTAAATTTTTTTGTGAATAAAATTATAAGTCTAACTTATGGAAATTGTCCAAAAAATTTGGTACTTTATTGTTTACAATTTTTTTTTTTTGCAGCCTGTGTGAGTGTTTGGAAACTGCGGCTACAAACCTCATGCAATTCTACATATTAGAAGCATCGCTGCAGTACACTATTAGGGAGTTCAACAAAATTCGTAGCCAAATAAAGAAACAATCTAAGGGCACTCAAATAATTTCACAGATTAATGACAGCATTAACAAACTGTGCATTAACATCAGGAATATAAAGAAGGAAATTGGTCAAATGCAAAAATCACTTATTGTAGTAAGTTGAATAATTTTGTTATAATCCGTTTAAAAAGTGAAGCTAGAAAAAAAAATATTGTATTTTATTTTTAATTTTTCATACTATCTTTATCTTCATAAAATTAATAATATTCTATAGGGTGTGTGTATGGTACTTTTCAGATTCGAGATAATAATCCGCAACCGATACAAGTGGAAGAAGAGCCAGACCCCCTGAAGTCCTCGCTGCAGGCCACAACCATTGGAGTACTTACTTTTGGTATTGGTTACCTTGCAATTAGAAGTATAAGATGGTGCTTAAAAATTGTTTTAAAAAAGTAAGTTTTGGTTTATTAAAAAAACGATAAGTTTGTTTCTGTACTTCCTTTTTTTCCTATTACGTATTTTTTAATTTGTTGGTTTTAACCTGGACTTTCGAAAAAGCGTTTCATACAACCTTTTTAATTCATGTACGAAAGTTTAGTTTCAAAAATTTTTCTTTAAAATATTAAAACATTCCTATCAAAATTAGTTGCAATAAAACTTTGATTTTCAATAAACAGGTTAATATTGCACTAATAGTTGTTATTATTACAAGTGATTAATTATTAGAGTTATTTTATCTCAAGTTCTTGCTATAACAATCGGATGAAAAAACAAAATCGCTCTGATATTTATGGATGAATGTAGTATGCAAAGCTGTTTTAACACTTATTTGAAAGGCTTAATTTTTCCGATAACACGTATATTTTATATTGTAAAATACAAATGAATGTCTATTTCTTAACCTTCTAAATGTTCAAGAGTAGTAAAAACCGTTATATTCGTAGAAAAAAATAAAATTGGTGGTTAGTGTTCTTGATGTAAACAGTAGGGTCTATCTAATATTTTTATCTGTGTACGTGTATGTTTGGGCATTTAACATGTTAGTATATACTTAGGTACTCTTATGTTATATGAATGGTATCATCATACATTTGATGCTGAAGGTAAACAGGGAAGAAAGACGTGAAAATATGGTATACGACAGTTAAGGATATAATATAGTATCATGTTCTAGTCAACTATACTAAGCCATTTTGATGTTCATCGCTTCTTGCGGTGTTAATTGAGGTAGATTGTACTTAAAATTATAACAAGAATATGCCATACATTTTGTTCTTTAAGTTAGACACTCGTATATACAAAATAGCTATCAATTTGTAGTTAAAAATTTAAAGATATGCAATAGGTAGGTATGTAGTAAAATTAAACCAAAATCTGTTTCAAGTTCATAGCTTATAGTACCTACTGATAATTGTTGGTATGTGTAAAGATGATTTTTTTTAATTAAGATTTTTAATTGACATTCCTTTATTTACATTTTTAAAGAAATCAATTAAATTACTAATGTATATTTATCTAAGTTGATTTGTGAACTTTAAGTATGAAGCAGATTTATGCACAATAATATACTTTGATACATACTCATATATTCTGTTTGTTGAATTAATTTTATTCAATGTCTGTATGTATTGCATCATAATTATCTTAAGAACTCCTGAACTATTGATTCAATTTAATTTTTTTTATATAAATTACTGCATAACTGTACTTCAGTGTATAGGACAACATAAAAGGAGTATCAATAGAAGATCTGTATCAAATATCAATAGTTTTCGCTACAATTACAGTTTGGGAATGTCGGGATCATATTTCACAATGTGTCACAAATACAAAAGTAACAGATAAAAATACATTTTAGTTTTATCTTAAAGTTTGATAGGTATGTACTGCCGCTTGGCTAGGACGACCAAGCAATGTAGATACAGTGCCAAGGTACCTACAGTCATAATATATTGTATCTCTAGCTATGCCATCAATGCGTTAACGTTGTCAATCATGCGTGTAAACAGTTGTCACCACATATCACTATCGTTTGGGTATCAACATAATTATATGTAGGTATATGCAATTATTTGTTATCAGCTGCTTACATCTATTATGGTTATCGTTATATTATTATATATAAATGTTGATGTCTATGTTAGTTGTTAATTATCTGATTAAAAATATAGTTACATAGTTACGTAATATAATTGTTAAAAAAAATACATATATCCAAATATTGAACAACAATGTCTGCTACGCCAGCTAGTATAGTATATGTAGAAGGTAGCTAGTATATGTAGGCCATCCATTGTCTGTAGAATTATAGTATGTTACTATATACTAAGTTTTAGGGGCACGTTATTATGATATAGTGCTGTTTATTATGGTAGATGATTTAAAATTTTCTGCTTACCATTAAAATACATTGTTGTTGTAGAAATAATTAGGTGTTGAGCGGCGTTACTGTAGAAATCACATTTAAGAGTAGACTGCTATACTTATACAAGATATTGCCCCCGACATGGTAATAAAGTTATCGCGCATTAATTTGAGAATAATTGCATTCAATATAAAAATTAGAAAGAGTAGGTACTCACGAGATGATGAGATTAATGTTGTATTTATACAATATACTTGAATAAAATTTTACTCACGAGATGATGAGATTAATGTTGTATTTATACAATATACTTGAATAAAATATTTTTAAGCCCTTCTCGATGAGATTATAGGGTACACCTAAAACAATGAAAAAAAATACAGTTGAATTGAGAACCTCCTCCTTTTCTTTGAAGTCGGTTAAAAAACAAAGCATTAACGGCCTTATTTAAAAAATAAATATGTTGATCTTGGTTGAATTTACCAGTAACGTTTTAGGATACCTTTATATATTACATATATATTTATTTCAATATATCAGTCGCTGTCCTTGATGTTTTAAAAAATTGGCGAAACTTTGAATTTTTTCTACAGAACCCTAAATAGGTATACAAAAAATGATTATGCATTTATTGATTGCATTTACTAGCCGTAATCATTATAATATTATCAAAGGGGGTCAAAAGTTATCTTCACAGTTATAGCTTATTCTTTATATTGCGTAGGTTACTCACAATAAATTGAACTCACCGTTTCTTTATTTGTAGACATTATGTGATATGTATGCCTTATTAAATTAATTTCTTTGATTAGTAACGTAAGTCAGTAGGGATCATCGCATTTGGAATGTATAATTTGATAGAATAATATTGTATTAATCAGTAGCAGTAGATATAGCATGTTACTTAGATCTTTAACTTAGAAATCAATGTAGTAGAATCATATGAATGTAGAAAAGTTGCCACTTTGCAATCTGGTTATATATTATAACTCACAAACAAGCTATAACTCAGGAATACATTTCATAATGTTTGACCTTGGCACATATACATATCCATTTGGCAGGCGTGCTAATGCGTTTCACAGATAATTAGGATTCTACATTTGAAATTAATGGTAAGCCATCTTCAGTTATTTGTTGTAGCCATTATTCATATTTTGCTTGCTCACGCATATTATAACAAATCATTCATGTGTATGTAATGTAAAGCGAATACAATTTATTGGCGAAGCTCCGAAGCCAAAATTTGGTTGCTGTAAAAGACTAGAAGTGGTAACAATATAATATGCAATCGCAGTATCCATAAAATTACTGAGATTATTTCTGTATTTTCAAAACTTTTGTCACAAACACGTACAAATGACCTAATTGCTTGTTCTTTTTGGGCTCTTATACTTTCACTACACTCAATCTCAAAGTACTTACCTTACTCTTACCTTACCATACTTTTCTTTAACTAGCCCCATTCATCGTTTGGATCGATACTTCAAATCTTGGAATCCTTTAAAAAGTCATATAAATACCTACATTTTGAAAATTTGCGTGAATAGCGAACACAATTTTTGTCACAATGTTTGTTAAATTAGTACCTAAAAAACCCACATGGCGGGGAGTTGTTAGTGCCACTGATGATTCAATTCTTTAACACCTTAACGGACATACAGCCTTACAAAACTATTTTAAAAATGTTGTACCTATGTAGTACGTTGATGTTATGTCAAATCACAACCCGCAATCAAAACAATCCATGTAAACTATTCAATGTTTTTACCCCAATCCTGCAAATGATGACCTATCAATTATAGTTCATTGACCTGCGCTTTTTAAAACTGATGACTTGACAATGTTATTCGGATGTTTTGCCCTTATAATCATTATTAAGTAGGACAATAACAAATGCAATGAAATGCTTAGATATAATTGTTTTTTTTATCAAGTTTTGTACGACGTAATTTTAAGAGTAGCCGAAATGATTTGTTTTTATCATAATCTACTTTCTACCTGTTCAGTATTCTTATTTCTATGTATACGTACATACAAATATATATGTATATGCTATAGGTACTTGCTGAAATAAGTAAAGCTTTTTGAAATATTTATCTAATCTAACAATTTCTGACTGTTTTATATTATATTTTTTGGGAACTATACCTTCCTATTACATATCTTCTCAACTGCTTTATTCCAAGACGTACTATTACCTATTTTGTTACATTTTACTGTAGGTTCTTCACTATTTTCAGCACACGTATATACCTATTATGTTCATTATCTTAGAAATAAGTCATTTATTATGTATCTCTACGGATATACTGTTATATCTATCTATATTTCAAGACCTATAATATCATTACCTTCAGTAGTAAATTATCGACTTGGACCTATTTTCTAATTAAATGTTGTAGTGATTTTATCACGTCTGTATTTTAAAACTGTAAGCCTAATAAAGAAGTTTAACCAGATATTTTATGTAGTTTACGCATTATCTTGATAACATAGTTCCCTTTTTTACACTACTCTACATTATACAGCGTGTAATCGTTAAGTGTGCACAGGCGATTATTCCGTTACTATTATAAATATCAGAAAACTTGTTACTGATATTGAAAGTACATTACCT
>LGAG01000797.1:2003241-2024772 GCA_001278395.1 Lerema accius
TGGAACGATATACGTTTGCAAATATCCACCAGCATTGTCAATATTTGAATCAACTTTGTTGCATATACAAATATCCATGATTTGATTGTTTGATTCAATTTATTGGATGGCTGGTTCTTCCACACTACACGAATTACCCAACTTGAGCTACCTTCATGGAATATGCATTTTGATCAATCTGGTATAAACTACTTATCTTTTTAGAGTAGTACCAACACTCTTTGCATTTTACCACTTATCCAATCCTACTTTCAAAGTGACTAATGACTGTTTTAAAATATCTTAATTTACACTTTGCCTTTAGAGACCCCTGCTATCTCTCCTTCTTATTGTTCTTTAATATCATCGTAAAAATATTCTTTATTCCCTCATACTTAGTAAGCAGCTAAGTACTCCATTTTAAACAAAGGATAATCTACTTCCATATTTCCTACAAAAGTCTTTATGTGCAAAACTTAATTTTAATATAAGTATAATTAAAAAAACTTCATAATTTATTTAATATTTTTATTGACATCTACAACTTTCGTAACAACTGTTTGTACTAAAATATAAATGTGTATCAAGTTAAAAGCTGTTAACATTGTATCTTGTAATATGTAACATACTTGTTATTGCTTTGTGTATAAATAGTGTTAAAAGTTTAAAGATTTCTTAAGTAGGCATTAGAAAGATGTTTCCAATAGTCGTTGTATAGCCAGCTACTAAACTTACATTTATAGCCAATAATAAATTGCACTTGTATATTGGAATATTAATATTTTATTAGATTCCATGTTACCTTGCTGGATTTATTCTTTGTTATCAATATTGCTAGGATTTGGTAAATTTCATTCCTACTTTTCGTTTTAATTTAATAGTAAGTGCAAAAATGTTTCTAGCAATTGGAATAACTATCAAAGAATACTTAACAAAATGCATCACAATATGCACGTTACTAACAATCACAGTGAAAGCATTGTCTATAAAGCAAGTATCATCGACAGTGCAAAACCCCACTGTGTAGCCGCATCACAATGCGGTATAAAAATTGGAATCTATCCAAAACAAATCGAAATCAATTACGACGTAAATACTTGTTAATAAACATTGAGATTCATTATGATTAAGATCCAAATAAATATCTGAGGGTATTTCCCGTTTTCCTTAAATTAATGTGGAAATTATAATAAATTAATAACAGTAGTTATGGAATAGCTGCTGCCGAGATGAACCTAGTGTGAGGATCTACTCAGTGCTTCTGGATTGGGATATTCCTGTCGGTGATGGCTAGTTGTGGCAGCGGCGCCTCCACCGTCAAAACACCGTCTCGGGAGAGCGAAGATTTGATAGCCTCAGGGTTCGTGCCCTTGGGCAATAGGAATTCTCTGTTGTATTCTCTGTATACAGACTTTGTGTCAGACTTCTCCTCGTGTTTCGCGTGCACCTGAAAATAAAATCCAATCTCATTTACGACTTCACATTTCACTTTGAAATTCGGGAGTTTTAAAAGACCGTTCTGATATCAGCGTGCTCGTAAGAAAGGCTAATGCTGCTGGCACGCTGCCTGACCTAAGGAATATTGCTTACATTTGCATTTTACTGCCAAAATTCTTTCGTTTTCTGAGGTGTTTACAGACTAAAAGTGTAATTTCTTTATTGTTTGTGCCAAATGGACAATACCTAATTGTGGGTAAACTTGAGATTGTTTTTTTATGTACCAATATTTATCTGCTATAAATTAGGGCTAAATTATCTGCCTTAAATTACAATGATTAAATGACGACATTAATTCTTAACTCTAAACACATTAAAATTGTTTTTTACAAATCCATACCTAAACATCGCAATATTTGATTTACTTAAGTATTATAAAGTTATGGTTGTAAAGATTGTAATAAAAATTACTGCGTAGTTTGAGAGCTAGTACTAGTGCGTCAAATCACGTAAGTATCTATAAAAAAACACTTGCTTACCAGTAGTTTGTTATCTACTGTCTTGACAACGATCTCCTCAGGAGTGTACTGGCTGACGTCAAAACGGAGTTTAAGAGATTTGCCATCGCCTTCATCCTGTATGAGGGGGGAGTTCAGGCTGTCCCAGTGGCTAGGCTCTGCCAACTGTCTGCTGTCGCTGTGCTGTGTGGAAGTTGTGGAGCTGAAGAGAATCAAAAATAACATTGATTAAATAACACTGATTTAGTTTTTTTAAGTCTTCTTGTTGCTACTTGAGTGTATTTAAATGTGTAGTAGGTTCTAGAAGGAACTACCTGCTACTTTTGTACCACATACCTATCAGCGTTTTATGGTGACATGTTTTTAAACTTGTTTAATGTCAATTCCAAAGTCATATAGTCAACAGTTATAAGTATTACCTACCCTACAGCTTACAAATATTTGTAAAAAAATCATTTAGGTACGATAAAACAGGTAGGTAGGTACGTGCAGTCTACAAGAGCTACAAACACCATAATTATTATAATTGCATCTATTAAAAAAGTTATGCCAGAGAGTGCGTGATACTATTTCGTTTAAATGCAACGTTGAAATGTGTTTTTGTCACGCAAATTTTTACTAATGCTAATATCACGTTCCCTTTCTACGAAAGTTGTTAAACTAAGTCTTATTGCAGTCTAGACACGATAGTTATTAGCTATAGTAGGTATTTATTAGTTACATAGGTGCCTAGATAACCAGATATGATGAAGTAAATTCGTTTATATCTGTAATTAAAGAACGTAACCCCAATAGATGTATTGAGGCCATGGTATATTTACACTGGCGTTGGTTTTTAATTTGTGCAAGTGTAATTTTCCCGCGTCTGTAATTGATTGCCACACATCAGTCGGTTGCTGATGTCATGCTCATGAATGCAGATACAAGGTTAATGTCAACATGATCTCATCGATGTTATCCCAATGTATTACCTATTTAGTGGACAATCGTTTAACAATATACTCTGACTACACCGTACAGATTTATTCATGACTTTGTATAAATAATATCAACGAGACCTTCATCTGTGTCCCACGTAGATTACATACATATTTAATTAGGATGAATAACCATAGGTCTACTAGTGCAATTACAGTGCAGTAAGTATTGATTTATATTACTTATAATTATATTACAGTGGAGTGGATTGTGGAGTTGGTACAGATACATATATGAGGGTACATATAAAACTGTGTGTATCGGGTGTTTTAACTTACATATTATGGTTAGTAGGTTTATAATATAGTACATAGAACTGCAGTGCAATGTATGATGCAGGATATATAATAAAATATACAATAATAGTTATTTTACCTCTCCGACGACTTGGTTACTCCTCCGGAGGAAACAGATTCGAAATTGTAAGACATGCAAAAAGCAATAACTCTTGTTAGTTTTATGAAGCAGCTTATAAATCGCTCTTTTTATTTTTTATTTATCGGTAGGGTAGATGTAGGCTGCTTGAGCTTATCTCAAATCATTCAATTAAAAACACTCAATTTTATTTCAATTGGTTGAGTGCTTCTTAACAACAACTTGTCATTGAATAAATACTTCATATTGTTGTATTATTATAAAAGCATAAAGATATCTAGGTAAATGTAAGTAGGTAGGTATATTTTTATATTATCAATAAATAAACAATTAAATGTACTAAAATATTATAGTGCATTATAATTACCTACACCTAAAGGTTTAAATAGGTCCTTAACCCTAGAATAACCTACATCATAAATGATAATACCTATAGGCAAGAATTAAATTTTTCTAATATGTACCTATACCTACTGTAAAACGAAAAAGTAGGTACCTACAGATTAATCTTAATTTATTTGTAGGTTATTTTCTATTATCCACATGTAAAAAAATTCTCGTTGGTGGTAAACTAAAATAAAATAAAAGATAAAGTGACAATTCTTATTTAATTCATCGCCTTGCAAGGTAGTTTCCGGCCATAGTAATTCTTAACAGTTTTCCATTGCGTTTCCGTTTATTAATTCGCATTTGTGAAAGGTTGGTATCTTTAGACGTGCTCCTCGGCATATAAAAATGAAGAATCTATGACTATTTGTATTCATACATCATCCGTTTTAATTAGCGTTTAGTATAGCATAACCGTTTAATGCAAGTACCTATACATAGGTCATCTATGATATAA
Source organism: Lerema accius (assembly GCA_001278395.1). Taxonomy (NCBI): domain Eukaryota; kingdom Metazoa; phylum Arthropoda; class Insecta; order Lepidoptera; family Hesperiidae; genus Lerema; species Lerema accius. The sequence continues at coordinate 2,007,373 of LGAG01000797.1, forward strand.
GACCTACCAGAGTAGGTACCTACCTATTTCAGAAAAAAAAATCACGTCGTGAGCACGTTTTAAGTCACATGAATGTATGAGATGTGTGGTTTGTACTTATTTTTTAGATTGCACTGAGCATTGTAGGCCGTAAGTATTAAGTACCTACATTATTATACACCAGATTCTGATTATAATCTATCGTCGCGGTCGCCTCGCTTCGGCAAATAATTACTAACACACAACACACCCAAAAACATTGCTAGGAACTTTAAATTCAGGCATATTTTTAAAATTTATTTTATCAATTAAGAGGGTATTTATTTTCCTACATACTTTGTTTTTAATTAACTTATTTAAATAAACAATGCCATTTAATTGTGTATCTATGGAATTCAACGATTAGTTAAAAATTAATAAAAACCCCGGAAATAACTTAACGCCTTTGTTTCTAAAATGTTTGTCATCTTAAGTTCCACCTACTCGGCTACTCCTGTTAAAACAAGTTCAACCCACGTGTGAGCGGGTAGATTAAATGACGATAAAACAATATGGGCGGACTAGTTCATTCACTGTTTCTGAATTCTGATGCGAGTAGGAATTCGAGAATAGTCCTTGAAACGGTGAATCGCCGTTTTTAAGTTGAATTTCATTAGTAATAACTATAAAATAAATTGGCTGTAAGAGGACAAAGTAACGCAAGGTGTTAAGAGATGGCCTAGACCCACGCACTCATTTTGTTAGGCGAGTTACAGTGCCAAGCGCCTACATTTTTGAGGAACGGTCATTGCGTCATCAGTTCTCGTCGGCTGAAACAACCAATAGCTCCAACTAGGTCACGTATTCATGTTGGCTGTAAACTTGTTTCAGAATTTACATGCAATGTAAACATTTAAATATTCCTGCTTCATTAAAATTGCATGTGCCAATAACAAGCTCCGAGCTCGTATACTTCGTATAACTATCAAATTTTCGTATAGACGTTTTATATTCTTTTTTATCCTGCGACTGGTGCCCGATTAATTTGCGCCTTTTTTGTTTCCGGTTAATTTATCGTCTCACAAAATAAGAAATGTAATCTACCTACTAAAGCGCCTTGATTACTATGTAAATAGGGTTTGTATAGATAACCGTTTCTTCCTTAATACGACGTCTACGTCTAGAGACGTCTTTATTATTTATGGGGCTGTTTCTTTTTAATTACAATTCGTAGAGGCCCGTCTTTTGAATTTTACTCAGCCTTCGCACCAACATACCAATAAATAAGATAACTGATCACAATAGAACGTAGGTACTCTGTATTCCTGTATTATAAGTCCTAGATATATCTGTTTTGTACGTGCCTCAGACATTATGAATTCCTCTACCAAACTTTTACCTACCTCCATTTTGTGTTTTTACTAAACGCGTTTTCAGCATACAAAACGGCTTATTTTTAATTCTATAGAAGTTAAAAAGCTCAAAAAGACAGATGTATACATTTGTCCTATTAGAGAATTTAAAGACATTTTGTTAAGTAGTTTTTTATGTACTTTTTATGCTTGGAGTAATATTTTTCAAATAAACGGTTATTGTTTTTTACTAAAGTAAACTATGCCTTTCTTGCGTTAACGTTGAGTAGATATGCAAAACTGCATTGTATTGTTGGATTAGCTCGTATGCAAATGTGCATTCCATATCTAATCCTAATCCGGCCGCAAAACCGTTAGATAGATCTATTCAAAGGCATTCGGTATTATTTATTCTTTCTATTCTATTGTCGATAAAGGCTATTGTATCGACATAGAAGCAGTCTTGTATGTTAATGAATTCAACATAATACTGAATTGGATAGTAGTTCCAGACCGCTTGAAAACTTCATGAAATTAAAGTTCTTTCGTAACCGAAGTAATGTCGGCCAAGTATTGATTTAACACTGTTGCTTGTCCTTCGAATTTTGATAGTTCTTTAATAATCCTCAGGTTAGTAGGTCGATATGTTTCCATCGCAATATTGTATAGTATTTGGTGTTACAATGTAGATAGGTACCTACATTTTATTCATTTGTTCTGAGTTACAACATGTAAACAAAATAAATTTTGCTGAACGTGTTGGAAATTTAGTGGAAACTCACAATGTAAATTTTATTACGTAGCTACCGTTGCCAAACAAAACAACCTTGCATGTTGATAAAAATTACATAAACCGGTTCATGCAACATGCAAATAATGTGTCGTGTTATCGCAGAGACTACTTAGTTTTTACAGTTAGGATCCGTAGAGACATCCAATTTTTTTTTATCTTTTCCTTTGTAACAATAATTATGTTTTTCTAGGTAGGTACCCTCAAGGATATTATGAATAAATTACTGTCGAATCATGTAACAAATAAAATTAATAATCTCAATGCTTTCAACCACAAATATGGGGATCTCTAACGGGAAAAGTTCTCACACAAAATTATACAATAACAAGTATACCTTACATTGTATTTCTATCTTCGGGTGACCAAACCTGAAACGTATCTTTTACGATCTCTCATAAATTATGACCATTGGTCGATACGGTACCTGGGCAATTTTCATGCTTACTCAGACATAATTCAGAATTGCCACGAATGAGGTGAAAACTCCACGAATTATGTACTTTGTTTTAACAACAAATTGTTCTTGTGTGAAGCCGCCGGCCGGCGCTATTTCTATTTATGACATCATGCCGCGTCGGGCTTACGTATCGCTGCACGCTTTAAATGGAGGCGACTGAGATGTCTGCAGTTGATGCCGTTCCGCGGAATGATCCCGAATAATACCTTTTGAATATACAACTACTTTCGTGAAACCGTCTCAGAGGTCGTTGAAGGTGGGCGACTCTTTCGACACCCCAAATTCATTAATGCAAGATTCCGTTTTTGGAAACAAGCCGGCACTGTGCCTGAGTATTGGAATTATAATTTGAATTGAACAAATATTCGCCCACCAGCCTAAATACGTTTCCACCTACTTATTCATAAATCATTCAAGTTGCGTAATATACGGTTAAGAATTTGTTAATCATTGCCACCTGAGTAAGTTTACTTTCTGTTGTAAGTCTGATTGTTGTTAAAATATAACATATTATAAAAATTAATAAATACCTTGTTGTGCTTTTGAAGAAATTGTTACTTTCTCTGTTCATCAGCTCCGAACGGAATTTGCTCATTTCTTCCTCCATCTTTCTCATTTCAGCATCGAATCTTTCCCTGATGCTCGAAAATTCAGTATCGATGACAGAGAAGTCTCCGAGTTTGATAGGAATATTCCTTTTCAGACCACTGTCAGCCATTTTCACGTTTACGTGGTGTGAAAACTGTTAAACTAAACAAACACTGGCAGGAGTAATTCTTGTGTAAACACAGTTCACGAGATGACTACGCACTCGATGGTAGACAAGGCAGGACTGATCATTAGTTGTCGACTCGGCGCCAAGGGGCCTGCGCACAGTTTTAAATAGCCTCACGTTCGAACGTCGCTACAGAGTCACTCGGCGTCATTCGGCCCACACCGTGTTTCTCGCTCATTCGACGTAGGTATACTCACACCCGAACACCACGACACCTTACCACTCGCATCATCACAGACAGAGCATGGTAGCTACTACGTAACCTAATTGATGAATCACTTTATCTGGATCTGTCTTTACTGTATAAGGCAATCGGCGACGTCAAAATTAACTCGTTGTATTCATAATGGTATTCATATTTGACAACGCAGGCAGGAAGTTATGATGAAATAAAAAATAAAGTAAGCACTTTTTCAATATAATATTACTGGTTTGACTTCTTGTCTGCCTACATGGATTATTATAAAACAATATACCTAGGTACATAGCGAGAGAGATAACTGTTTTTTGTACTTATAAATAAAATTAACGTAACATACACATTTGGGGCCCCAAATAAGGATTTTCTGTGTGTTGGGTACCATGGACGAACACACAATCAGAAGAATAAAAATTAAAACTCTCTTTTAATAGAATTTCAACTTGAATTTTTGCCTCACTGAGAATCGAATCCGAGTTCTTTTGCCGTTTTACCGCATGGTAACCATTGTGCCATACGAGTTATCCAATATGTGGGTAATACCGAGATAAAAACTTCCTTATTTGTTTGGGCGCCAATTTATCGATAGGTACCTAAAGCTCTTCAAGAATCCATAGGAGGGAGTTGTCATTTACCGCTTGTTTGTTGCCGGTATTAGGTACTAACATAAAAAACTAACGATGCAACTGCCTCTCAATGGTAATAGCCATTAAAGAAACTGATAGGCTTAGCTCTGATAATGATTATATATGGTCATGTTGTTGATTGCTCGGTCGTTCACAATTTGTCGTGGTTCTAATAGAATAGTTCAGTGACCGTATTTAATAATAGGTATATTACTACGAAAGTAGGTAAGTGTTATAAGTTCACTACAATTTTATAATCCAAAAGGGAAGGGAAACGATGGAAAAATTATGGGATACACAGTGTTGCCTGCTATTTGCTTTTATGCTAAAGCAAGGTATCTATTGGTTATTTAATAAAACGTTGGACATATTTTGTGGGTTTACTTTGTAATTGTACTTTGCAATTTATTATGTTGATAAAATTACGTATAATAAGCTGAAAATTATTAATAAGGTCATATTTTGGAAAATACGTAGGAGTTCATGACCTAATTTCTGCTTCCTCTTTCCGCCATACAATAATCTGACGCACGGTGAGTCTCTAATTCTCCATACATCCTTTCGGCGTAAGTAAACACGAAGTTTGAATTTAATTAGGTTCGTTAATTACATTGTGTTTCAGTGTTCTGCTAATGACTGGAATAGCCTGCATCAGTGTTCCCATTTGATCCTAATAATTACCTACCTATGTTGTATGTATCTACATAGATTCAAGAATCTTACAACTTACAACACAATACTTTACCATTGTATAACAGACTATACTTATCCCCACTTTACATAAACTACATTCCACACTAGTTACCTACATTGTGGTAATATTAGAAATTCTGCCTTCTAGTTCTATACGCTACTCGAGTAACATGAGAACCTATAATCTGCAGATATCTGATGACACAATAACTGTATCATCACTTCAATCACTTGTCTTGCGGCTGCAGTCTACTTTACTGGTATAATAATAGCACATTACGACAGCTTATGACCGTAAATATTACTAATCTGTATTAATTGTACCTACTATCTTTTTAACGTAAGTATAAGAAAGGTGATATCTGCTATGGAGGCTCCGTGCAACATTGAAACTGTAAATATTTTTAATTTTTGAATATTTAATGGAAGAGGTCATTCGCAAGATATCTCTTTTTTTAAGGGTAGCTGAAATCTATGCCACTGATGTTAAAATTAGGATTAACAAGATTCTTACCTTTCTCATAGCCTGGCGCTTTACGTCGATACTATGTGATCGTCCAAAAGTGATGATGGCTGACTGCTAGTGGTAAAAAATGTTAAGCTTTTCAATGCTTCCGAGGGTACGTTCGGAAGTCCATACTAAACTTGTTTTACGTCAATGGTGGAAAGTAGGTAAGAAATATGAATCATTACATAATTATTAAAAATATACTCTGGCCTTATACGACTTTATAATAAAACAGTTTATCCTTGGTTTTAATGCTTAAGTAAGTTGTTACCCTTCATATTATCGTACCTACTCATGTTGACTACTTTTGTGCATATAAATCGAGACTCACTTGAAGAAATATAAGTACCGACCTAAATATTTTAATAGATTACAGTCACCTTCATGCGAAAATCAACTATTTATCCGCAATTGTTTTACTCGATAAGTATGACTGCACTCGTAGAGCAATATCGTTGAATACCGAGTGTTATTTGCACCTACACATTGGATGAACGCATGAATGAAATAAGCATGAGTGTTCTAAGTGTATCATCCTTGCTCGAATGTGTGAAAAATAAGAGTGATTATATTCGTAAATAATATATAACACCCAGTTTATAAGCCGCAATGCTGATGGTAGACCTCGATTCTGCCAAGTTTTTTCTATATAAAGTGCCTAACATATTGCCTGCCAAAATAAAAGTCGGGGCTACCCTGACATTATATTTTGGGCCAGGTAATAATTTAATTCGGAACTTTGCAATACAATAATAAAAGTTTTAACAAATTGCGGACGGTTTATGGTTATGCTGGCAATCAATTTAAGTATATTTGCGAACTGTTTGGCCTCACCCCATTGGCGTTGGTATGTTATTGCAGACCAATCTACCAAGAAAAAATCACACGCTGAACGCGATATAAATATTCGTCCGTTAAAGTATCCGTAGTATAACATCATATTATTAAATAGTTTTCAACGGTTCTTTCGTTTACATACTATTTAGGTACCTGTTCATATAGGTATAATAGAGGTGTCTCATGGATTGTACGACATATTTAGGAGGAAGGCATTTCAAGGATTGACCCTAAAATATCAAATAAAATTACCTCAGTAAAAATATTTAAGGTTTCACAGATTATGACCGTGAAATCAAACAAAGTACAGCCTGAATAACTAAGTACATTATTACATTTATTTTAATACTACCTACTCATCTAAAAAATAAAATAGGTAGGTATATCCCATGGAGGAAACATTTATGATTATTTTATAAAATTATGATAATGACAATGAGCATTGAGTGACTAATAAAATAACACGAAATTATTCTATAGGAAACGTTTACGTAATATTTTTAGACTAATTAGGTAGGTGGTACGGAAAAATTTAATTCGACTAGGTACCTACTTATACTAACTAATTATACTGTAGCTACTAAGTCAATATACCTACTATACTATGTTCATAAGGCAACCAGGTACGTAGTATACCTAGATAGGTATTCTGATACGAATAACCTACATTTACCCGTAGGTATAGGTATAGCGGGGAAAGTCGGAAACTAGATCACAGATAAAACTGAACTTCAGTAGATTATAGCTAAAATTTACGAGCCGTGCTGTTTTTGGATCAAGTTACGCCCACACTGTTAAATAGGTCGGATTAGTTGTAAAGAAATGACGCAATGGTTCATGCACGCTTATTGTGTCATGTCTAGCGTGTATATTTCTGTAGGAACACTCCTAATATGTACTTAGTTAACTCTGTTGGTATTCATCGATTTTATTCATCATTAACATGAAATTGAAGGTACTCATCTACAGTGGATAGGTGTAACTACTTGCGTAAAACTTCGGTACCAATTTTAAAGATACGATTTTGAACGATATCTATCTTTAAACCAAACTAAACACAGGTTTTTAATTAGGTACAATCAGAATATTATATCCTTTTTGTTCTTCCAACAGTATTTTTGTTAATGGTCATATAGGAAAGTAAATATAAAAATATAGCTTTAGGTACCTACCAACACATTCTGATTCGTCATCTTTTAAATCGATAATCGCAACTAGACGAACTCGTCGAATCGTGATCTTCGCTCCAAACCAAGTACCTACCTACCTATCGATAATTTCGTTGAATTTAACTTATTAATAATTGCTTCAAATACAATAGTGACCTAGACTTATGGTCAATTAGCTTCTCAAACAATATTATTTTTGTGGCTCTACCTACCTATAAAATATCGACACTGAAGCGGCGCCCGCGCCGGCGTCGACACCGCGACGATCCGGTTGGAATGTCGATGAAAGCGATTATGCGAGGTCATTCACTTTTCACCAAGGTATTATAGGAATAACATAATAGGGTAAGAGTCTTTTACGTAATTTATAGCCAATTACTCAAGTTAACGATTCATCAATTACTCAAGTTAAGATTTATCAATAAAAAGATAGGTATTGAACACTCTAAATCTCGACACAGAATCTCGAAGAATTCTAGGTAGGTACCTAATTTATTCATGAGACGTTTTTATGTCTTTTTTTTTGTTTTTAGTACGTAAATTTTAAATAAATAGACTAATGTTCATTACAATCACATCAAAGGCAGTATCGTAATACCTGTGTATTTATGATGCGTTGCCCTGCGTGCTAATTAAACACGCAAGAGTTTTTGATGCTTATGTCTACAACAACTGAATCACGTAAATAAAAGAATAGGTTTAAAGGCGTTTTAAACCAATTTACTTACTATAGCAACAATCACTTACATTTGAGTTTGGGTCTCCAAATCTCAACTTTTTAGTCGATAACGTCTTTTCTGTTAAAAAAAGTAGATAAACAAAATAAAAACTTATGTTGAATACAGTTGATTTCAACAACAAAATTATTGAAATAGTTATACTGGGTGAATGACTTTGCAAATTTGGCAAAGAATAATAGTAATCGAGTCCACCGACGCAATAATAATCGCGGACTTTATTAGGAATGCAGCTTGGGACCAATGCGCTAACTGCTTTGTCTGCTTATGGCTTCCTCCGCATTGATATTAAATTAGTCTGAACTTAATATGGTGTGAATACCAATTAATTAAGTACAACGGTGCTCTGGATAATTATGCATAAAACATTCCACATTAGAACGTCTATGTGTCTATGCTTAGTGCCTCACTGATAACGGCACTAACAGTAGCGTTAATACCTTATTGAAATACTAAATAGTGTACCAAAATTATAATTAAGTGGGGCCAGCGACGATAGCTTAAAATACCTACGAAAGACCCGAAACGCCTAAGAAACTATCATCAGCTCGGACGCCAAGCATTTATTAAGATAGATTGGTAAAAGTAATTAACTACATAGGTACATTCCTACATTCGTTTTGCTGTAATAATAATTTTGTATTTTTAACCGATTTCAAAAAAGAAAGAGGTTATTACAGTTTCATTCCAGCTCTACTATATCCTGCAGCTGTATTATTTTATCATTACTGTAGATAGGTATATAGGTAGGTAGAGTTTGTACAAGTGCTCTGCAAAATATTTTTAAAATTAAAGACCTCATTGCAGTAACAGGAAAATCGTTACCTACATTAATCATTTTTAGATCTAAGTAACGCCACAACCTTGATCGTGACAGAAGGTTGTATGCACAATAGCCTTTTTTGTCCACTTTATAACAAACTGAACGGACGTAGACTCGTATAGTAGACACTGGTTAAAGCAGTGTGAAATAAAATCGCTATAAAGGTGAGTGTTGTAGACGACCTCTTCCGCATTTTTCCTCAAGAGTATTAGATTACGTTGATATTTAATACTATCTCACGACTTCAAAGTAATGATACTGTCTGTACCTACCACATACCATTTATTTTAACTTAGATGTAGGTAATTAATAGCTATAATTCATTTTCTATAAATATAGGGTAGCTAGAAATGGTGGGATGGGCTACCTGTAAGGATTAGGAAGGGTTTTCTGTTATTCAGCAGGAAGCGTTGGGTGTAAATGATCACTTTGTTTGTGTTATGTTTAGAGAATAGAGAAACTTATCAAGGCTTCCGAGAAGTCGAAATTTAACTACGAAGAACTAAAATGACTCGATAGGTTCGTTTATTATCATCTTGAAGAAGTTAATAATTCTTTTATTTTCCTTCTGAAATCATTCAACAAATACAATTTATGAAAACATTTCTATGAAATGATTTACTCATCCAGACAAACATTACCGAAGTTGCATCACGGGAGAAAAATGTTTGTGTTACATTCTGCATGATTCACACGAATTAATTGAAATTGTCTCGAGCGAATGTATTTTTAGAAGTTACCAGTAACGAGCGTATGTAGTGTAGCGTAGAGGAAACAGACCTTCAAGCTTGAATAAATCCAAATACATTAATCATGCAAAGACAGAATGTAGGCGTTTATTTATGGCTAGTACCTACGTATCTACATAACTACGTTATTTAAAATTTCGCATTCATGCGTTTTACAATGAAACTTCCTATCATTAGTAGAAAGTCTTTTTAATTTATGTGTGCTTTTAAAACCCGGGAACGGATATGCAATTAAAATTTTTTAGTTATTTATGTCATCTAAAGAATTTTTAAGCTTTTAATTCCTTTGCCAATCTGAAACAAATTAAAGTCCTAAGTAAAAGAAAACAAACGAAACAAGTATTCCGCGCTACATTGCATGAGTCTTTATCGTCTCTATAGTAATTATTCTGACTCTTTCGTACTCTGAAGAAAAAAGACTCAAGTGGTCACTTTTCGTGTCCTCTACGCGCGCTTATAAACATAATATCTACAACATACATTACATTGTAATTCTATTTTGTATATAATATCACTGTGTAACGTATTTTTCAAAACATTTTTTTATGATAGGACTGACTTGGCTCCACATACACTACCACCTGATAACAGCCAATTATTTCATTTCCTAGTAACTAAACCTAAGTACCTACGTAGGTACTTATAAACGCCTACATCAAGTCTAGCATTGATATGGCTTAAATAATGACAAGGCTGTTTCCACAAAATAGGAGATATGGTATTGCAAAATTATATAAGTATAAAAGCAGAGATCACTCTGTACACAAATCACAAATTGTTGTAGTTTGTAGGAGTCAATGATAACTTATAGAAAGCCCTCATTAATAAATGCATTTAAAAAACTTACCAATTTTTAATGGAAATGTTTCATTGCATCAATATAAAACCAGAGACTTCAGTCATATAGGTACACCATTACTTCATGCCTATAATGTTAATATTACGGAGTAAGGTTATATTTTGTCTCACTACTTAATTATGTATGATGCATACTTATTTGAAACATAACAATATAATTTAATTCTTTTTTATATATTGGACTTAATTTTCTTAACAGAATACTGTTTATACACATTTCTTTGGTAATCAGAGAAGTGTCTGTAAACAAATTATTGTAAATAATGTCACTGTGATTACAAGTGGATACCTAGTCCTTTTGCTAAATACAGATAATGTCTTCAAGGCCTTTACAAAAGATAAGAGATAAAAACTACTTAGGAAAGAAATATAAATCACAATAGTGAATACATACACATTTATTATTAATACACCTTATAGAATATTAAACAACAAGATAAAGATAGCATTTTATAGTAAAAATACAACATCAACTGATAGCAGTCATTGGTACTGGTTTTTGAACAGTTTGAATGTCAGTATATTTTTCAAAATCTATATCCCATTGTATGCTTGCGATGCCATATAATAAAAGCAGTGGTTGGTCCCCTTGGGTTTTAGTAATTACCTTTTTCTCGGAATACAATTACAAGAACAATAACTGATAAAAATGTCCTTATCAGATGAAATGTATGAATCATCATCGAATTACAGACTAAACTAATGAACATTAGTTGTTTGTGCAATAACATTTCATATAATTTGTGCCAATCAACAGTATTTGTGTCAGCAGGCTTAACAGTTTTGCAACACATGAACTTAGTACTTCTAACTAACATTATTTAAGCAACAATAAATACATTATACATTTTAACCTCTCCCATTGTATCTTAAAAATATATTTGTGTATATTCAGTTCCATGGATCATTTCAATGTCCAGTGAATAAGCTCTGTGGATTCTAAAACAATTTAACGCTTCATTATATCTTACTTTCCAGTACAAAATAGTTGGCCATTTTCTCTCCTACATAAGTATATGGAACTCAATATTTATAATAGTTAATAGGATAATACTTTCAAAATGATTCTAAACGGATTCAGACTTCAAGTAGTTAATTGTAGTTTTCAAAACATTGTACATTTGTTTGTAGTAGTATCAAAAGTTAGCTGCAAGATTTTATCTCACAAGAATTAAATACTATATGATAAAAATATGTATATGGCCTATTGAACAATAAATCTGGTACAAAATAGATATTTTACAGACTTTTGAGTCAGATTTAAATCGATTTGTATAATATTAATGTTTACAAGTAATTTTTTGTATAATAGGGGTATAATATTAGCAAATTTCACATGTAATCCAATTTATGTATACAGTTATCGACCAGCAGGGGCTTCCGTCACTGGATTCGGGGCGGGGGCTGGAGCCGACGACGAAGAACCGCCCGATGTAGCCCAAACAATAATAATGATAAGCAGAACAACACCAATAGCACCAATTATCAACATCATCTTTAAGTTCTGCCACCAGTACTTCCTTTTAAGCTTGCCAGCCTGCTGCTCAAACTGAGCTGCCCCGTGCTGGAGAGCATCGGCGCGGTTGTCTAGCTCTGATAACTTTTGGTCTCTTTCCAAAACTTTCTCGACATTGACACGCATAATACCTACTACTTCATCGACTTTAGCTTGAGTTTGTGCTAAGCGTTTATCGCTTACTCTAGGTCCAGATGTTCCACTTGGGTCCTCCATTGTAAAAGAATGTCCCTCGGATCCTTTGTGCCGGAAGAATAAAAGTGGGGAATTCCAACTGCAGAACAAATGTAAATATGGCGATAATTTCACTATTCAATAGCACTTTTCCCCACAATTTTCAGTCAAAAGACAGACGGAACAGATGAATGACTCAAAAAGCGACAAATGGGAAACAAGCATTGATATGACGTCATTGAAGAGTTTCGATCACAGAGTTAAAAGGAATTTCTTGAAAATTTGCATTGCAGACCACAGTCAAATAACGGTTAACTCACAGGGTTGACTGATGTAAAAATACCGTTAACTTAGTGGAATCAATTTATATTGGTAGGGTAAATAATTGTTTACTGCAGTTGTTAAAATTCTACAGCGAAAATCCAAAGGACTATATAATAGTAATTCGCGTTTATGTAAAAATACAACGCAACGGCCAACCACAACCACGCGGCTGTTGTGATGTTGCGCGCCTTGGTTCTTGTCACTGCTGCTCGTATTTTGTCGCCCAATGGACTAGGAACACCATTCCTTGAACAGAAAGACTATTAATTTAATCTAAAATGTTTCACAAAGTTTATAATATCATTATAGAACCTTGATTGTAACAATTCCATAAATCCACGTTAAACTAAAGACTAGACTTCATACAGACAGACAGTAGTAGTGTTTAGCATGTGTTTAGTCTGAAAATTACTTTGAAAATTTTAAATCTCTAAACTGATCAGTATTCTTAGTAATCTGTGATCTTACTCATAAAAGTGTATTATTTGTCTATGAATTAATTTTTTTCTTGAAGTTGATGAATCTCTTGATCTTTGTCTATGCTACAGTAGATTTATTTCATTTTAGTCATTAGTCATTCATAGTACGATAATTTTTATCATAAAAGTGATATTTTCTGTTGTACTTTTCTTTTGTGAATTCATATCAGCAAAGTAACAAAATGGTAAGAAATCTTATAATTGAATTTTTGAAGCGGCGTAAGGCGCTGGTGATTACTAAATCTAACCTTTTTATTGAACCGCTGATTGATTCACACATGTGCATTTATTCGCTTTTTTTGTTGAAACTATGCGTAGGTGTCCCTAAATCCCATAAGAATATTGAAAAATGAAGCGGAAGAAGAAAAAGCCGAGGTGGCCCGTATGTCCAGTTTCATTGGGGCCATCGCAATCGGCGATTTAGTCAAGAGCACCTTGGGGCCTAAAGGCATGGACAAAATACTTGTATCATGTGGGAGAAACGCTGGTCAGGTGAGTGTCTCTAATAAAATGAAGGTAGAAAGAAACAAATTATATATATTATGAAATAAGAAAACATAAATCATTCATAAAAAATTACTATTTTCAGGTTGAGGTTACAAATGATGGTGCTACTATTTTAAAGTCGATTGGAGTCGATAACCCTGCAGCCAAAATTTTGGTAGACATGTCTAAAGTTCAGGATGATGAAGTGGGTGACGGTACAACTTCTGTAACCGTTTTAGGTATGTTTTGCTATGTTACTTAATTATAGGTAATATAATCCTACTAATCCTACTAATATTATAAATGTGAAAGTTTGTAAAGATGTTTGGATATTTGGATGTTTGGATGTTTGTCCCTCCTTCACGGTCTAACCGTTGAACGGATTAAGCTGAAACTTAGTACACAGATAGGTTGCATCCAGGAATAGGACATAGGATACATTTTATTCCGATTATAGGTTCCCTTGGGATGAAATCAATATTTTGTTTATCGACTTTTCCGCGGGCGGAGCCGCGGGCATCGTCTAGTACACTCATATTCTCTTTGTTAGAATCACAATTTTTTTGCACTTTTGTATTTTGTTATAATCATCAATCTTATAAGTATTACCCTTTTCATACAGTAAACAGTTTCTGGCTTCTTATTAACCCTTAATTTGATACTGGGAAATATACTGGACATCAACTTTGAAAAAATATACAGCAAAATTTTATAACTACATTTTTTTTATTTAATTTCCAATAGTTTGTACTTAACCTGATGTAATGTATATAAAATTAAGAGCAAGGTCCGCAGGCCCTTAGCTGATTAGTCACTGCCGAAATGTCAGCAAGGAAGGGCCTGCCGCGATCGCTCTCGGTAGGACCCGATTTATTCGTTATTTTATTTAGCAATGCTTACTCGTTACTTCTCAATATATTATATAAGACATATAAATACGTTAACATAAACTAAAATTATAACAGTTATTATAGATTTTTCGTAATATTCAATGATATTTGCGTGTCCAGTATATTGAACATTGCCAATTAGTTAGAAAAGTGACCACTAATACGATTTCATGACATCAGACATAGAAAGTCAAATATTTGTATGTGTAATGATTGTTAAATATCTATATTTTCGTTTAGATTAATTTTACACACGACGGAACGAAGACGGCTTATGCGTTTAGGGTGAGAGGTTGCGTGTTTGTGTAAAATGTCCACACTTTTCTCTAGAACTACTGGACCGATTTAGATACGGTTTTCAGTGAAGGATATGTGAGCCACCGGAGATTGTTCGTAGACAAGTTCCATTGTGATAACTCACTAGGGGGCGCAGCAGTAGCGTATTGAAATATACTATAAAGCAATTTAGCCCAGACTTTCAGTAAAGAGTTTATGATAGACCCCCAAACATTTCTAGCTAATATTTTATACTATAAAACAACCAAAATTTATTTAAACCAAAAAAGTTAATTTTCTTGCGTTTCATTACATTAAAATTTGTAATTTGCTCATAATTAAAATAAGTCTTGTAAAGTAATAATTTGGCAATGTACTGCACATGAAAATTCTTGACTACTTTATGGCAAACCTGGCAAGGTCCAGTATACTGAACATGCATTTTCAGAAAATAAGGACATACCAGATTTTTTTTATTATTTTTTACTGTCATAACAACTCCTAATGAAGCTAAAAATGCGAAGAGAAACGTATTTTTTCACATTTTTTTCTCTTGCCAAATTAAGGGTTAAAAAAACATTTCATTTGCAGCTGCTGAGTTGCTAAGAGAAGCTGAAAAGTTAATAGAGCAGAAACTTCATCCACAAACAATAATTGCTGGTTGGCGAATTGCCGTGGAAGCTGCCAAGCAGGCTTTGTCAGATGCTAGCTTTGATCATCAGAAGAACCTCAATGAAGCTGCATTGCGTGTCGATTTAGAGAACATTGCTCGTACTACACTAAGCTCTAAAATCTTGTCTAATCATAAAGAGTATGTATTAGCTAAATAATTATGTAATATAATAAAATACAAGAAGATGGCCCTTATCTTTTGTATATTCTTACATTATTCAATAGGAAGTGTTAAAGATTCTCTTATTTAATTTTTTCAGTTGCAAGTAATAAGTCATTTAATAATTAAAAGATTTTTATGAGGTACTTGTATTCCAGACACTTCACAAAATTGGCTGTAGATGCAGTACTTCGGCTTAAAGGATCTGGCAATCTGAAGGCTATTCAAATCATTAAAATATCAGGTGGCATTCTTGAAGAGTCATTTTTGGATGAAGGATTCTTGCTAAACAAAAAGGTACTTATAACTATTATGTGTATGTGTTTATTGTGTGTTTTATAAAAAGTAACCAGAGTATTAGTATTAGGTAATTGAAAATGTTTTTAATTTTGGAATGACTAATACATT
Organism: Lerema accius; assembly: GCA_001278395.1. Classification (NCBI taxonomy): domain Eukaryota; kingdom Metazoa; phylum Arthropoda; class Insecta; order Lepidoptera; family Hesperiidae; genus Lerema; species Lerema accius. The sequence goes on from LGAG01000797.1 coordinate 2,023,292, forward strand.
ACATGCAGCAGAAATGTATAGCCTTAGATATTGTTTAGTCAGATAAACTCTGATAAAAAAGGATACAAGTATATAATAATAAAAAGCCATTTTTTTAATTGTTCTGAATAATGTGTTACAGGTTGGTGTACACCAGCCCAAGCGTATAGAAAATGCAAATATTTTAATTGCAAACACTCCCATGGACACAGACAAAATCAAGGTGTTTGGTTCTTCTATCAAAGTTGACTCTATGGCAAAAATTGCAGAATTAGAGGTTGCTGAAAAAGAAAAAATGAAGGATAAGGTCAACAAAATTCTTAATCACAAGTGCAATGTGTTTATCAACAGGTATATACTCTATTAAATATATATAATTTTGAGACAGTTTTTAGTGATACCGTTAATTAAAACCTTGCAAGAAACCTTTGTCTCTACCAATTATTTTTATTTTTTATGGTTTTACTGCACTAAATAATACAACAATGAATAATTCTTTCAGGCAACTGATCTATAACTACCCAGAGCAACTTTTTGCTGATGCTGGAGTCATGGCTATTGAGCATGCTGACTTTGATGGTATTGAGCGTCTGGCTTTGGTCACAGGAGGAGAAATTGTATCAACCTTTGATTCACCTGACAAAGTCAAATTGGGACACTGCAAGGTTATTGAACAGGTAATGAACAGCTTTTGAAATACATGTATACAAATTAATAAAGCTAACAGGGTAATTTCTGTAAATTGAATATTGTTAGAAAATTTAAATTTGGTCGGGTTTATTATCCATAATAGACTGAACTCTTAACTGAAATGGTAACCAACATCTTAACATGTTGTCTCGACAACCAAAATGCTGAAGAATTTTTTTATCATTAGTGACCACTAAGTGACCATTAATCTACTTTCCGACCATACCCGCAGTTAACTAACTTCATTGATCACACAGGATCGACGTAAATCACTGTAACTATAATATTTAGTAGTAATAGTATGCATATTACATATAGAAATTTGTATTGATTAGGTACTTATCGGTGAGGAATCGTTAATTCGTTTCTCTGGCGTGGCGCTGGGGTCGGCTTGCACTGTGGTGATCCGCGGCGCCACTCAGCAGGTCATCGACGAGGCCGAGCGCTCACTCCATGACGCTCTGTGCGTGCTCGCTGCTACCGTTAAAGAGCCCAAAGTTATCTTTGGCGGAGGTTAGTCATGTTGAAGTTTTATTTACATTTCCAATTTATTATCCTACTATAAGACCCTGTAGACGTCTTGCAACATGTTTTATTTCTCATAGTATGGTCAATACCTTATTGTTCTTACAGTAAATGCTTATAATAATGGACAACTTTTGTTATGACCATGTTTCAATAACTCCAATAGTTTGGCTTGCTCAAATTGTCTATAGATGACTGCATGGTAGTCATAGTCCCTAGTTGATCCATGATACATGCATAATCTGTTCGCCATAGTTAGCTGGCATTATATCATTATGTTTTTAGGA
>LGAG01000797.1:2030842-2057875 GCA_001278395.1 Lerema accius
ACTTGCTTTTGTATGGAGCGTTTTTGGGAAAGTCTAAGAATGTGAATTTCAAAACGCGATATTTTGTAAAGTTTTGATATTAGCAGAGTGATTTCTTCACCGAAGTACTACTGTTGTGCATTCTTTCATTAAATAACAAAAAAAATATATTGTCAACAAGCCTATTGGCATCGTTTCATAGGCCGATGTAGGTTTCTATACAAAATTAGATTTTTGAGGAGATAGATTAGATTTAAGATCTTGTATGCAAACGTATAACTGTACGTTCAAGGGTGTTCGCCAAATGTCAGTTGAATCGGTAGGGTGGTTTTAAATTCAATTGGAAGAAGAGATCTGATAGCGGCAACGAGTTAAACAAGTTTGCAATCAATTTACTGAATGTGAGTCATTATCATAGTGTAGGTACCTACCTACCTACATTTGGTATGCTAAAAGATCTAATCTATCAGGGGTAGCAGACAGGGCGGTGCAAACATATTTCGTATCGACAGCACGATGCGCCCCTCGACCAGCCACGTGAAATTAAATTACTGACTCATTAATGGTGCCAATAAAATGGACAGACTCACCTCCCACTAGCTACATGTATATTGTATTACTATAGGGATTATGTTGCTAATTCTGGGCAATGTGTTTTAAATTTGCGCGATGGTAACAGAAGCCAATTCAGTGACTCTAAAGACGCCTTAGATTGTTTTCTCGGACAGAAATCATAATTATTATGAACTGCTTTAATTTCGCTTCAGTAAAACGGCACGGGGTGGTAGGTCCTTTTAAAACTCTTTTTGTTTAGTCCTGCGAGCTTAGAAACGACGTGTAAAATATTTTAGCCTGTTTTGAAACACCTCTTTTACTAGCAATACAGTGCCTACTTGAAGCTTTAAAGCTGACGGGTTCGAGACCCATACAAAGAAAAAGTATTAGTATCATAAATCTAATAGATAAATTAGTTTAATGCCCCTATGTCTGAGTTAGGTAGGATCCCTCGTATCATTAGGAGTTAGGACTTAGAAATCCGTACGTGGAGTTCAATGACCAAGCTTCTGCTAGACATTTACAAAACTAATTTGAAATCAGCATTATTCGAAAATTTTCCGACCTAATAGTTCCGTAGGCCCTTTTCAACCCTCAATAACTTCAAGCCCTTTGAGATTCAAAATATAGTACAACTACGGTCTTATACTTTAATTAAAAATGAGGTTAATTTTTGATGTAAATCGTAAATGGAGATATGAGCCATCTGATGGTTAATGGTGCACGGAAATGGCAAAGCAACAATGGATGTCAAATCTTTAAGTTTATGGCTGAGAAAAAATATGTCAAGTCAGAGTCAGTCCACGCACACTGTAGAGTTCCATAAACTTTAATAAAATCTGTTAAACCTGACTGTTCGTGACACTATCTCTTTACCATTCAGTATTAGTAATAATGTTGCAAGTTTTTTCACGATTATTGACTCCTGTTTAGTCGCCAGGGGGAGGATGCTCCGCTGTAACAAACATTTGTATTTAAAGCCTAAAATTTTGTCCAGACGGATCCTTAAATCAAAAACCGGTGTCAGCAAACCAATATAATTATGTATTATGTATTAATAATAAAATAATGATTACTTTTTAATTTAAATTTCTTTGTCAACATGACTATTGACTACGGCATAAATTTTTATTTATAGACCTATTTACACCGGTAGATATAAATTCACGTAACAAATTTACCCTAGACCACATTTTCTCACTGTTTCCGAATCTACTTGTTTAGTTTGTATTTTGTGCTAATCGAGAACGTTAATTTGCAAAGTTACGTAGAAACTCTTATTGAATTAGCAACTCATTAGTGACGGGAATAAAACAACCCAGCTCTTTGGAAGGCTGACGGGTTACGAGTGTTAGGTACAGCTGTATCGGGTTTAAATTTAATGTAAACCGTACTGTTAAGCAGATACATTAATGAGGTATATATTTATGAATGTTTTTTTTACATAAAATTTGTTATTACTGGAAAACTATTCCACTAGATGGTAACTTGCGATCATGTCGAAGATGATGAGCACAGTAAGTTAGTAGAGAAAATAGACATTATGATTTTCAACTCGATTAATAGTTTAAATTGATTATAATAATTCTGTATTGACATTCAATCTCCAATCCTTACAAACTTACTTGTTGCATCGTCGAGAATATTTTACACAATTGTAATTCAGGTATCTAAGTTATAAAGTATGTAGTAATTTTTTTTGTGTTTGTATACGTGTGTTATATTTCAAAGCGGCGAAGCACGATTCCCTTGGGTGAGAGGGTGAACTCTTGCGAATTATAGGCACTTAGTTTTAAACGATGGCCCGACGGGACGCCCCGTGTTTCGTTACACTCACTAGTCACTCCCAACATTCACAAGTTAACCGAAATAACCGCGATTTTAGTTTTATGGCCTACCTACCTACAGGTAGGTACTTTATCAAAGTTTTATGAAGAGCCTTTATACTGTTAGTTTATTTGTTGCATTGCACTGTTGCTTGTGTAGCTTAAAAGCCCAAAATCTCTTGATTTTTAAAGCTCCAAAGAGAAATCCACATGGTCCCGGAATTTTACACCATTATGTTAAATAAATAAATTAGTAACAATAACTCAAAACCATAAAAACCATAGGAGAAAAGTGTAAAAACCCATGCTCGTAAAACAACAATCGCAGAAGTTTTAAATATTCCAAATTAAATAAATCGAATGTTTCGTACATTTCTTTAAAGATAGATTTAGACATGGCTAGGTTTACGTAGTACCTACCTATAAATTACTTGAAAAAAAAAACAACATTTGAGGGCTTACTTAACATAAAATATCATGCCTTAAAGCTTGTAACGAACGTTTTTATTATTTGATTTGTCTTACATAATCAAATATACATTCGTACCTCTTTCGCGCGGTAATTAGATATCTTTTACGTAATCACCCCAATCAAGAAATTTTGTCCCGGAGCTAGCGACTGAAGCGTTAATTTACCTAATGTATCTTATTCGGATTTGAGCGAACCTTGCATCGCCTTTGAACGAATTATCCAGTATTAGCTGCAAAAGAAATACATTGCTTTATAAATGTATTTATGTCCGCGTTCCAATTTCCCGAGTTTTCATTTCCGGGTGATTGAACGTGATTTTGCAATTATGTGTTATAATTAGGTTTACCAAATACGTTTCGACTTCTAAAATGATATTGGTATAATTATGAATAGGTAATTCCAAATGAATTGACGAAGTCTTCTTCTTTTTCGAACATCCTCATTTCTAAAGAATAATGTACCTATTATGATTATCACTGCAAATCTCTACATATTGATGATTTATTAATTTGCAACTGTTTCCTTTAAGAATGTCGATCACATTGTGTGATTCAGTCAGTTCATCTAAGGTCAAACTTCACTTAACGACCCAGTCAGTTCGCGTGGCTCTACCATTTGCAATATTGTCTTCAAGTCTAAACAGTTTTAGGAGTATGCAGCATCGTAACATGGATGTACAACGAAAGGTGTGCTACTAGATGTATAAGATTTCCCTGCCAGAGCGATGACGAAAAATACTGAACGTACTTTGACCTATTTATGACTACGATAGTACTGGATAAATTAACCCCTAAAATACTGTTGTAACTTAAATCTTAAATAAAGTAGTTAAGTATAACTTAGTTACCCAATTAAAAATCCTTCAGGAAATAAGATGTAGGTTACCTTTTTTATGTATAATATTCACACACAGTCGTGGAAGTTGCGTTTGCAGCGTTATGTACCTACTTATAATGCTTAAACTAATTAGGTTAATCGATCTTGTACGTAATTATTTAAATTAAGCATTTCTTTTGAAATTCGTACATTAGAGTTTAAAGGCGATCAGCACAATTTAGATGCCTAAAAATATAATGAATAATAAAGTTAGGTAGGTATGTTGTCCGAAGCCATTTCTTGTAGTGACGTGAACTAGGGTCGTGTGAGCCGTGTCGCGACGGAACCCAAGTTAATGTTGCGTGTGAAGTTATGGCCCAGTTTCTGAACTGCATGCGCTAACTTTGCAGTGGCTGCGAGCTTCTACGGGAATTCACGTCACGCAGCGTTAGTTTCTGATAATCCGTTAAATATTTTACATAATAATGACTTTCAATGTTGTTGAATTTGGTTACAAAAATCTTATTGAATATATAGTAGGTAGGTATAGTTATTTATTAGGGTTCAGGGATTACAATACATTATATTAATGACAAAGATGCTTGGACATGAGCAGTTCGGCATCCAATACCGTTTAGGTTAGTTTTTTTTTTTAAAACGTCTATTGTGTAATTCTATAGATCCAGAGAATTAATTGGTTCCTATCAAACTATATAATAATTATGTAAATTACTAATTAAAGGAAAAAAATCGTCAAATTAAAAACATCCGTGTCGCACCTGCATAGGTAAACCTTACCTACACGTTACAATTTTTAAAACATAATTTAAAATCCTCACGACATTACACCGCGTGCTTATAGCTTAATTTCCTCATTACGCTCAGTTTTGCTGTTCGCACGTCAAAGAAAAACATTTCCCATGAACAAAGTGGAGCTAAGAACACATTACCCTTTTTTCTTCTGCCTCCTTTTTTGAGGTCCAAGTACAGCCCTTCAGCTTAAGTGAACGTTAATTGCTTCGTGAGAACAACGACACCTGCACCTGTAATAAGGAGCTCAGTAATATACACAACACAATTGGATTTTAAAAATTTTATATCGTCACTCCTCCTTCGTTTTAATATGTAATTAATTATATAATTACCAAGCTCCGGTAATTATTAATTGCACTCTTTTATTAAGTTTCGTTTGATGGTTTCGAGTTAATAAAACGCGTGGAAGTTTAGGTAACATTAAAAAGTGAATTCTTAGTTTCTTTCGGTGATTTTATGGTGCTACTTATTTGCATACACATGCATACAATCTACACAGATTAAGCGGTCAATTAATAGATTTACATTATTCTATTTAACCTGAGTGGGAATTAAACTTTAGATTTTTTACGGGGCGAATTGATTCACGTTAACTAAAATTTTAAAAATTATGATATTTGAATAAGTTGTTAAAAACTTTCTCTGGCTGTATATTTAAGTAAATATAGTATACAAAATTGTACTTTTAAGAAACATTTGTATTCTACGAAGATAAAGATTAGTTATTCTTACGTTCTTTGTTGTATGGAATTGGAATTGCCGTATTTTATTTTTAGTACTAAGTAAGTACCCACCAATTCGGAATGATAAAAAGTCAGAAGCGCACATTTGAATAATATCACTCTGGAGGCCATTGATGTGAAATATTAAAAACGTATGACGATATTTTAGAAAGAATATAGCTTTATTTTAGAATGAGCGCCGTCGTAAATCGCACCCTGCAGCAATAACGCACGATGCGGGCTGAATTTAAAGCACATATCGCATTAAAACCTTAAACTTAGTGACATCACCTAAAATGTTAGTCAAATCACTTTATAGCTCGGGTGATCTACATTAGGAAAAGGTCTCAGTCGTAACTAAAAGGCTAAGCGTTGGCTTTTGTTTCTGTTGCTTGGTTATCATTAATTTATTACTTTTGTATGTTGGAAAACCTGCTCAATATTCTTTCTTTATGACTCTATCTTCTACCTAAAGGTTGACTAAAAGAAATCATTGTGTAGTGATATACCTAACAGCCTCTTGTACTGCAGGTACTTACTTTCTTGCGTGTACAAATGTTCTTCCGGCATTTAGATAAGATAGAAGTTAAATGAGTTATAAGACACTCATTAAAATTGTTTAAATAAACTTTGACGCCTAGTAAACGTTCAAATTCAACAAAAAATGGGTGAAAGGGTAAGTTAAATTAAGGTGAGTCATCCTAATTGCCGGAAGTTTTTATCTCATCCCAAGGCCTAAATTTTTTTTTATCGAATGCTACGTAACGATGGCAAGTAGGACAGAACTTTAACTTTTATAACAACATAAGTATTAAAAAGGAAAGTGTTTGCTTAGGATTCTAATATAAGAAGTAGGTACCTACCTACTCAGTATTCTGTACCTGTTCTTAAGCAACTAATTTATCTCGTTGCTTAAATACCGATTAAATAATTTACTGTTGATGAAAGGTATGTGTCATCGGAATGTTTATATTATAAAAACCCAGTTTATGTGTAATTGTCACCGAACTCCTTTTATACGGTTAGATCAATTGTACTTGGTAGGTGATGCTGTTTTTAATATGCCTTCTTAATATGATATCAAATAAATTATAAGAAAAAAATTATGTTACAGAATAATGCCTGTCCGGTCTTCTAGACTAGAAAATAATATTGTGATGTACCAACGCAAAAACCGTTCGTACCATTATTAAAAAATGTATTTAAAATTATGGAAAATGTCGTACCTAATTGGGAAAATAAAAGATATTGAATACAATTGAAATGAGCATAAAAATTCGTACGCAAGAGATATTGCCATAATTTTACTTTTTAATCTCACGGGATGGGGAAATTCTTGTCCTGAAAGAACGGATTTGTATTAAGATAGATTTATGTTCTAATTAGTCGTTCTCGGGACGTAGAGCTGCGTAAAAGGAATTTATGCGACCGTAGCGCCCGCGCCGTATGTCCGCATCGTATTGTTTCATATGATTTACGAACACTTGATATATCGACAATGCTCGATTCACTCATATTCAAGTATTGTTTTACTTTCGATTGTACCAATACTTTTATCTTTTTGTATGTACCTCTTTTATCTTAGTAGTGTAGTCCTAAAGGACTACATTACTAATTTACATTACTAACTTACTAACTTTTAATGATTTTATAAAACAAGAGTAAAATATTGTAGGCATTAGTTAATTAATTCGTTAAATACTACAGCTCAAAAAAAACTTTATAATCTAACCTTATAAAATACAAATAATTATTGGGTTAACTAGATTAAAGTGAATACATTTCTAATGTAACCCAACTGTTCCACAACAAGGTAAAACGTGAAATTTGAGTAGGTAGGGTAATGTTTAAATAGAATCCTTCACCTGGACATGAACATTCACAAACTCGGTAGCCGAACACACGACTATTATCAATTCACACTCGGTGGCTCATAACAAAGGGTTCAGTCGTGTCATGACGCCGTTTTTATTCAGTTTGGCATTGTAACAATCCTATTTCTATAACACGAAAATTCAGTCGAAATTCGGTGACAAAAACCAACCAGTTTTTCTTTGTGTTTTTGACGAATAAAATGTTTTTTTTGTTGGTAGCGTTGGATATACTCTAACGTTTATTACGACGTATCTAACTATATTTTGTACATCACTAAAGTAATTTATATAACTATATTGGTTCTTAGAATTTATTCGTCCAATCTAATCTGAACAATAAACATTGGAAAAGCCTTTATGAAACATGAATGACGTACCTATCCTTCAGAGTTTCCCGTATGCTCTCAAAGTTTTGTGAAATCTGTCAGAGGGGTTTTTGTCAGTATGGTTAACAGAATACTCTACCATAATTCCATCTGTTATTATTAAGAGATGTTTTAATGAATTGCTCAAACGTTGCTGTTACATGTTTCCTCAATATTATTGTCATCTCAAGAGTCGTTGAACAAATTTTCCGACATAGTATACCGACAGAAACCTGTTTTGAAGTTAAATTACCAAAGTTTGACAAGCGGTCCGACTCACCGAACTACGCCAGCAATTATTGTGCACAGCAAGCCTGAAAGACAATCTGTACAGTGTACACGGGTAAGTACTGAGTGCAGTTATTTCCAATTGATTTATAGTAAAATTTATTGTTATATTAGACGTTTCTCTCTCTCTTTTGGTAACTACGATAACAATATTCAAAATAACAAATCCATAATTTTGATTGTACTTGATCATAAAAACTACTTATTTCTACATTATTACCTTATAGGTAATTACGATGATTGTTTAACATTTAAAACATTGTTTTTTGTAATTCATGTGAGTGCTACGTCTAAAAGAGAATACAGCCGAGTCGTATTTCCGACCGCGCGTGGTGGGACTGGCAACTGGCAAGCCGCACCACGACACAGGTGCTCGTCCGACCCGCTCGCCAATTGCCTCAACCTGCAATCTAATACGTCTCCCTAGACGCTCCATCGCGCCTTCTCAAATTGAAACTGAAGATTATCTCTACGACGTTATACCCTCTTTTATTTAATTAAACCGACCTCGCGTCCAATTTCGCAATTCTTAATTCCTTCTACAACATTATCTAAAACTACTTATCCCATTTTACGGATGTATTTACTTATAACAGCCGGTGCGAACCGACCCGCATGATATTAATTTCTGCCAAGTTTCCGGGACACCGACAGGCTTATAAGATTAGAATAATTTTCTCGTTTCGAGGACTTCCCGCGAACGTAACCAGCAGTTTAATTAAAACTAACAGTTGTCTCACACAGTCTTATCCGGCAATTTGCGAGGTATTACAGGCCAAACTTCGTCCACAAATTATCTCGACTCCATTTAACAAAGCGGTTATGTTAATACGACCTCAACAGATTTACTGGTTTTTTCTGCGGCAAATAAAGTCGTTAAATTTAATAAAAAATATTGTTTTTAATTTTCAATGTTTTATTGTAATCAACATAGTTACGATGTCCTGAGTGTATAACGCGATATACGGCGGAGTAGGTGTCATTATGGCCGGGCGGGAATGAGCTTTTTATGAGCATCGTAATACTTGCAGATGCTAGAACTAACTATTGAATTAGTAATGGCACTTGCATGCATTAAGCACTGAGTTTACAGATATGCTAGTTAAACTTGTAGGTAGCTATATAATACATTGGTGTAAAGTACATAGGTAGTAAATTCGAGTAGTTTTAATTCACAATCCTGTTGAATTTAAAGGTGCTGAATTTGCTATATAAAACTGATATGAGCAGGACTAAAATATCCCCTGATATAGAAGCTTATATTACCGCTTGCCGCTCCGCTTATCTACGTGTATTCCAATATACGGTCGAATAAAATCCGTTTGTCTCCATGCATATAAAGTCCATTCGGTACGCTTGTGAAATATAGTGTGACGCAAATGTCGGGGAATGAATCTAAAGAAGGCTGACAAAAGTCACCCCTCTCCTATCAACTGGAGTCTTATCTTTACTACGATATAAAGAGAAAGTGCCATTTTCTCAGCAATATCTTTTGCGTATGAGTGCTTATGAAATATGAATTCTATCTTGCAAAACATATTATTTCGTTATTACCGGATATATTGCGACATATTTCAGTAATAGGTATGAAGGCATCACATTTGCAGACGAAAACAAAAAAAATACGGAATTTACTCGTTGTAATAGTTATCGTGTTTGTGTTTCGTGTGTTAACGAAAATGTTTCTGATCTTTGATATAAATACAAACGCGGTCTTTGTTTGTTATGATCCAACTTAAAGGGGTTTACCTTTACAAATTGTACTTCTAATTAGCACACAACGAACACGAATAAAATAAATACAAAACTTGAACATGATTTTTTCTTTTATGCCTAGTTTTGACGCACAAAGTTCTTTTTAATTAGTTTTGTTTTGGCATCGTTTAGGCTTTAGTATAATATTTTGCTCGTCTTTATAAATAGCATGGCGCTACCAGCCCGTGACGGCGACGTCGCGACGCATGACTCCATATTGTGTGTTAAACGTCTACATCCTTTAGATAATTAATAACTGCTAAAAGCTTCGTAATGATATACCATTTTAAGAAGCAATTATTTGTGTTAGGTACCAAAAGTAACAACGCCATAGCCATATTTAAAGTTTACCTGCCTTTGCTTCGCTTCGTAAAACGTATACAAAAAACCAGACAGACAGACAGAGTTACTTTCACATTCATGTCAACGTAAAAATACCTACACAACCTTGTGCTACTTTCAATAAAACTAAACCAATAATAGCAAACCAAATTTTAATACTACACACGCAATCCATAAAACAATTTCCAATAGGCCCGAGTTAAGCTTTGCGACGTAACTTGTAATACACATGTTTCGTGTTTAGTAGAATCAGGCGCCGAGCGAGCGAACCAAGACGCTGATCCTCCACAATCTGTCCCGAACAATAAGTCGCTCTCTAACAAAAGCCGGCCATTTGAACAAGTCGGAAACTTTTGTAAGTTTAGCTCTTTCTCCGTGCGTCTTGGCACCGTCGCTACATTTTACAATAGACGGAATAATCGTTAGGGTTGAGCGAATAGTCATAAGAAGCACTACAAAACGACTACGCTCTTCGTTTGCTGTTGCTTAATACTTTTTCATTGCCAACATGATTGCCAAATTGTTTCGCTCTTTCATTTAACGTTCAATTTTATTATAGCTTATACAAAAACGTGGGTATAGGAATAAAATAAGCATTTTTAGCTGAGTCACTGAGTTTGTTATAAACGAAGTTCATTTCTGAAACTTTGAAGAATTATTTAATTGCGCGCGTCTTAATTCTGAACGATATGAGAAATTTTCGCGGAAAGTTATGACATTTTGAAATCTTAAACGTATGTACCTTTAATTATAACGGAAGTATTTGTGATATCTCTATTACTACATCATGAAAACGTTGGCGGAAAATTACAAAAACTAGCATTTGAAAACATGTCACTTTTTTCAGTGTAAAAAGAATGGTTTATAAAAGGTAAAATTGAAGCAATTTCCGTCAGTTATGGATGACGAAAACCTAAAAGGCACTATGAATAATTAGTCTAGAAGATCCTTAAGAAAGCTTCTATTTCACAAAGTGCTACATAATGAAGGCATTCTCGATAATGTAGAAGCGGCATGTCATGTACCGATGGAACATGATCCGCCGCCACTTCCGACGAGGCGCCATTTACAATCACTTAGCAAGATCCTAGCGTCACGAATTTTGTGCTAAGATAAGTTTAATCGAATAAGAATATCACAATATATAGACTAAATCTTTTTTAATAATAAAAAGTTATTGTTTCAAAATTAAATTAAATTTATTTAGTTACGTAATTTGGAAAATTAAACCGTCTTTAAAAAAACGTTTAACTAAAGAGTCAATACACTAAGGTTTCAGAGACACTATTACAGATAAGTATATTACGACTACCTACTGTGTCGGCTAGTACCTATATACATATAAATAATTTGGAAACTTATAGGCATAAAATAAAAACTCCTCCTATAATATTCCTTTTAGTTAGATGTTATTTGATGAAGGGTGAAGTCGAGGGCATCAGCAGGAGGTTACAGCAACGCCACGAGGCGACGTGAAGTAGAAACACGATCCCGCGTCACTTCCGGCGTCCGTCACGCGGAACAACTTCCGGCAAGGCGCCAACCTCCAGCCACTTACAATCACTTACCTCTCCGTTACTACGACTCGTAGGAATAACTACCGATAACATCCAAACAAAACCAATAAAATTTACGATACCATAATTTTTAAATTGGAAGCAGTGGAACGGACATTTATGCGCTATTGATAAATAAATAGATATCAACCCTTCTGACTCCTTTTAAAAAATGTATCAACATTAGTGATTCAAGAAAAATACCTAGAAATGTAAGTACTCATCTCGTACTCCTATTAAGATTTAGTACCTACTTAATTTTATTGTAATCCAAATATTTTAAATATACCTAGTAGGTAATAGGTCCTCTATGTCCTTTATGTTATTCAATGTGTCAAATGTAAAATATGTACGCCTCAACGAACTCCAAAATAATTTCCTCAAAATATAGGGATAAATATGTAGTCAGATCAAAATATTGGTTTAATTTCCGTTCCGGCATTGTTTTTGCTGGGGAATTCGATAGGGACAAAAGATCAGCGTCAATATGAACATATGTAATTTCCTTTGATATTTAATTTAATTCTTCGAAATCCTTGTCCGACTCGAACTTCAATAAAGCATGTTCAGAAAAAGTGAAAAAAGAAAATTACATTTTTATGAAGCTCTTATTCACATATTGTCTCCATACGACAAATTGAAATTATTTAGCTGAAAATACTTTACAGTATATTTATTATTTGATCGGCAAGGATTTTTTAAATTTAATATGTCTACGTGGTAGACGCAGGTCGTTAGGGCGCTTTTATTAAAAATCGTCAATCACTTTCCATTCGGTAATACCTCGGTTGTCATCATAGATACGTTAAAGGAGAATTCAGTTTTAATGGAAACTTTTTTATCTTCGTATCTAATCTAAGTGGGTAACGAATGTAGTCCAATTAATTACAGCGAACTGTAACCGTACCGATAAATGGATTATAATGGGTCAGCACGTATTATTTTAATGAAATATTTAATTTTACTTGTGTTTTCGGTGTATGATGACTAAATCGAGTGCGTGCTTTCTCGGCTCATGGGCGCCGGACACGCGATATTGCCTGTCGCGCTATCGACTTACACCCTGTTAAATCTGGCCCAATATTTGTAAAGCCTATTCATTACTATAGCGCCCCTTTATTTCATTGTTTCTCCTTGTTGAGGATCTTTATATTTGTTACTCGCCGTTCAACAAGCATGAAATATGGCATGTTTTGGGAGGTTGCGTTAAAGTTTATATTTTTCTATATACCTACATTTTTAAAAATAGAAGCTGCTCAAGACGCTCTGTTTTAGAGGTTTGGTTAAGTGTGTCGTATTTTTGTCTTGATATAATAATATGTCTGCCAGGAAATTTTTGATACACGATTTTCTTCAAAACCATACCTAAGTACCCAATAACTTACGGTATTCTTATTTTAAAATCCCATTCCTAATATACGCGAGCCCACTAGTAATTGAGCCAGTTCGACAATATTATCTGAGTTTACAGAACGCGTTGCGAAGTGCATCATCTGTTCTTTTTCCAATTAGGTGCAGGAACGGATTGAGATCGAGTCGCTGGATCGGCGTCGACGCGCCGGGGAGAGCCGGAAACCTGTGAATGGTGCGCGCCTCTGAAAGAAAATCTAATTTGGATTTGAGGGATTACACGAGTCTTGTTTCGGCCTACTAGGGAGGACAACTTGTTCCCGTCGCCTTGTGCAAATTAAATTAGAGGCGCTCCATGCGTAGCTGAATTGTTTTAGAAATCAGTAAAAGAGTTTTGTTGCAAGATCATTTTCAGAGTTATAAATATTCCGATTTAATTGTGAAGTTCTTACCTAGTTAGTAAAATGTGATAGTTTGACATACGATGGTCTTGAATGGCATACGACGACATCTAACGCATCATTTAAATCAAAATGCTGTCTACCGCTGCATCAAAAAAATGCATCACGAGTTGGTGAACTCTATCGGCACATGAATATTAAGTACAAAATACTAAAGCAAACAAGGTGTGAAATAGGATTAATTTCATAAGCGAATTACTAAAAGTGATTATTAATTTCCACATTTCGGTCACAATATATTCGAAGTCACTGAAAATAACGTTTTATTTGGTAAATTGTAGCATGACATGTGGAGTTGGCTGAGTCGCAGGGACTATGAATCGGCCGCAAAGTCGTAATTTTCACTAAGAACGATAAATGGTGGCATTACGTCCACATGGTCGGCATTTAGATAGTTTAATAACATTATTCTACTCTCCGTTTATTGTGTAACACAATTTAATTCAAGTTATGGGTGCAATTCAAATTCTATTCGTGGATATTGAATAAGTTAACGATTTTACGTGGATTTATTAAATCAGTAAGAAAGTCAAGTCTGGTGTTTGGCTAAAACCTATTAATTAGCTACTACTGAGCACAGGTCTCTCTTCATAACTAAAAAGGCCTAGAGCAAGACAAAGCGCTTCTTTATTGTGCATTGATGAAAGGCTTAATGGCCTGCCCAAGTATCCAATTTATTTTTAAGAAGCAGTTATCCATACACTATGGGTCATCCTGCGCATTCACAGCCGAATGTGCTTAACTTCATAGATTACCTACTTATGATCGACGTAAATACAATTCGCCAGGATATGAACGCTTCGGTTTAGAAAAAGGTAATTAAATGAGGCTACGGAAACCTACACGTAACAAAGCAAAGGCACAACTTAACATTTAACATCGTGTTCTGGTAAAATATGTAGTATAATGTATTAGTAACATGAGCCAAGAAATTGAACTAAAAGCTAACTTTGAGATGCATATTTCATGGATGTATTTCACTTACCACTTTCTATTTTTGTCTGGTGTATGACAAGTGGTGTCTTGAATTTGAGACATAGTTTCTCTTAAGATTGTGTGTAGTTTGAACACTAAATCAATGATATCTAGTAGCTACTATATCTATTGAAAGAAGGTTATAAAAACCGTTTTTTCTCTTACTTAGGTACTGTCAAATCTTTTGTAAATTTTTGTGTGTACTCAGATAGTTGTATGTTTAAAAAAGGTAAAAGTTTCTGTCGTTATTTACAATTAAAATAAAAAATAAACACTAGTGGAGCATTTAAGCTTTTTTGAGGCCTTGTACTGTTATATTTACGTTTTTTTTAATTATCAAAAGAGATATCTAATGCCTATAATCATCTTCCAAGCCCCAACATAATCTGACTGGGCTACTGATAAGTTGGTTAGAATCAAATCAGAGACTTCGCTTGTTCTACTAAGGCTACTCGTAATTCTAATTTCTCTAAATCTTTTTGATAAATTGTTGGAAAGTAAAAAAACTTTTTATGTAAAGCCTTAAATCTCAATTTTATATTCAAGAGAAAAGAGTAATGGTAAAAAATATTTAACAGTATAAAATGATTGCTTGATCGCTTATTAAAACCGTCTTAAGGTTTTACGAAAGGCTGACTTGAATAATTTGCGAATAAATGGTTTGTCTGAGATAGGAATTCGAATTAGAGCGTTGATTTTAAGCTACCCTCGTTTTGAAATATTGCTCATTTCACGATCGTCTGCATGTTAGATACATTAAAATAATTGTTGTCATCTTAAAATTTATAAAACTTTTGTTAACTAACCATAACGATCGGCATTCGCTATCACGAAGGTTAACAGGCTTTTGCAGTTTCATAAAATATTATGAGCACTGTTATTAAAAAAATAACTTTTGTATGTCTTTAAATAGTTTCGTTTTCAACGAATCTATCTGGTGATCTCATATTTGGTCGCACTGAAATTAGCATATCTAATACTCGCTGTTACCAAAAACGCTCGGTGTAACCACTAACCACAGCAATATGACGTCATAAGGCCAAAGCAAATCATTCATTAGTACTGAAACTCGTTAGACTAATTCCGAAATGGTTCAATGATAAATCTAATAAAGTTATATGGTAATTAGATTTACCTTTGAAAATAATTGACAAACAAATTAATATAGCCTATGTAACTGTGTCAATAGGTATAATGGTTAATAACAGTCGTATATAAGTATTTATTATATTGTTTTCAATTGAAAATCTACAAAAGTATGTATTACAAAAATAAATAAAAATTTTCACCTACCTATCATTTTTAACAGGTTGTTATTTGAATTCATTTTAATAGATTTTTTTTTTCTAGTTACATATAATCCATTATAAGGTCCTGTTGGGTTTGATTCTGTATAGTCTCTTCAAATTTGGTTGTTCGATATATAAAACGGAGGTATCTAAATACATCTTTATTTGGAGCTCCGAAAGATATTTCAGAAGACAATAAGTCAATTCTTAGCAGAATATCGAAAGGCGTGAGATCGGAATTAGTTGGGAATGATACACCGCAGCTTATTTATGAGGGAAAAGAAATTA
Organism: Lerema accius; assembly: GCA_001278395.1. Classification (NCBI taxonomy): domain Eukaryota; kingdom Metazoa; phylum Arthropoda; class Insecta; order Lepidoptera; family Hesperiidae; genus Lerema; species Lerema accius. The sequence goes on from LGAG01000797.1 coordinate 2,046,569, forward strand.
ACCGATTGGTTATCAGCTTACTATTATTATCGTCTATAATTAAACCTGCCCAGCCTAGCCATTTATATCCGCCATAAACAATTCACGAAGGAATCGCAAACCATATCTCTGAATTATAGGTAGGCAGCATATATCTTGGGATGTAATGAAATGATAGTCTATAGACAGATAATCTAAAAATGGTCTAACTGTGAAATGTCTAAGATATAGATCCTTAATACCATTTATAGAAAACCCCTAGTTAAGTTACGAGTAGGTTAAATAGAGATATTTCAATCTATCTCTATCTGATAGTAAAGAAAGGAACGGAACAATACGATCAGAATAAAAAGATAATAAATAAATGAGTCGAATTAATGGGTAAGTAACGTGTGTCTAAGAACTGGCTTCTTAAAAATTCTAGGCTTCTGTTATATAGCTACATAATATAAAATGAAAGTACCTCTACTGGTAAATACAGCAGTATCAAAACATTGATGTTAGGGATTACAATAATACGTCAGCTTAATCTTAACCTTTTAATTATGAATACAAAAACATATTGAGCCTATCTAGATAACCCTCATTTTTGCGGAATATGATCCTAATTATCGCTAATCGAATATTAATGTAAGGCGCAATTTGGAAAATGTCATGTCGTGATGATATCAGGGTGACATTTCAGGTTTATATTCTGCTAAAAAGGTACACTCTCTAATCGTCGTATCATCTGTATTATAGGTATCTAAGTATTACTTGTAATTTTTTACTTAGAAACATTTATTAATTTAATTTTTGTTAATAACGAGCCGACAATATGTCATAAGGTTTGCGATGTTATAGTATAACGTAGTAGTCTGATAGCAGAACGCTATGTAAAAGAGACTGAATCACAAATTCAAGAATATATCTCCGTGTCAGCAGCAGTAAAATAATAGAACGAGGTCACGATAAATAAACCCGTACGTGGGAAAAACAAGACAACACGAAGGACGATCGTAGAGTAAACAAAATTAGAAAACCTGGGAGTCATCGCCGCTGCACCATTTAACATCTTATCCCGTGTAATACATTTTCGTGCACATGTTCACTTTCCGGGCTCGTCGGCTACGAAGATAGATAACTTCCCGATGATTTAGTTTTATTGTTATCCGCCATCGAACTGTCGCTACGCTTCGGTTCCTTGCACGGCGTAATTTTTATATTTTCTGCTAGGTTTATCCCATTTCGCGTAAACTTTCGGTCGTAACTGTAAAAATACAAAGAATGGTTTAACGTGAACCGCAGATTGATTTAATTTTAAGAAAATGAATTGAGTGATCATGAATGCTTGGTTTAATATCAACAAAAGAAAATTGCCGAAATTTTTGTTACTTATTTTCAGAAAACTATTTTCTTTTACCAAAGTCACAGACATTTATTAATAGTTGTATCAAAACGATTTGTATTTTACATCTTCTTTATCCGAGAACATGTTAAACAACAAAATTTTCATCTAATCCTAAATTACTTACACCTATTTATGGGTCAAAAAACACCAAGAATAGATCTTTTCGACAGTATTTCTGGTTCATGTTTACCGTATCGACTTACGGAAACGCTACTTGAGTCAACACAGCGCTGTCACGTGCCACAATTTTACAGCGGACCGCGCCGCTCGTCCTGAAACGGTTTATTGGCCCGTTCGGTCACGTCCAACACGGGTCAATCGAAGATCGAAGTGTGAACCAAAGTTTGTTTTATGAGGATATGACTCTTTTAACCAAACTATAGATTAATTGCTTAAACTTAACTAATTGTACTGACATTCTGTTAATTACACTTTGTGCGTAGCTGCTTCTTAACAATTTAAGGACTTAGTGACCAGTTTCTATTAAAGGAACTTATTTTGAAGTTATTATCAGAATCTGATTATTGCAGCACTAAAAAATTCGAGCAACTTTGGTCAATTACCTACTTTTCCAGTCATCGTTTTCCTTGTCCTTTCCATTTCTTCACTCACATGTTTACTCTTATTATTAATATGTTTTGGATTAAATATGTTACTGAAATATCCAAAGCGATTGATCGGTTTAGCTATTTCACAAATACAGCAATGATTCGAAAAATTTTTATTAACTGGATCGATCACGTCTCGTCCGAATAGGTACCCAAGAACTGCACGTGGTGTGGCAATGCCGACAAACCTACTGTGATTGGAATCACGAGGACTCTATTATACCCGTTCTCTTTTTAGAAATCAAAAATTTCTAACTCTATCCCCTCTCTTTATTCTCGGGCTATTTCATCTGCCAAAGTTTAGTTGCAAATTAAAATAAGAAAATGAATGAAGCTTTAAATTGGTTAAGTTTAAAGTTAGTAGCCAATATTAGTGTCAAAAGTTTTAAGACCAAAATGCGTGGTATAATATGAATAATTAAACCTACTGCTGGCCACAGGTCACCGCTCACAATGTCAGCAAAAGCCACTGTTATATTCGTCAAGTTGCGCGTCTTGAAAGATATCACATTCTGTTACAGACATTTTATCGGTAACTCATAATTATGGAGGGATTCTAACGTTATTTTCTTTTACAGATTCCTTTGACGCCTATAAAATATTGTCACTCGTATTCAAGCATCTGAAGTTACTTAACATTTGAATAACAGCCGTGAACAGTTTGCGATGCTATAAACGCCTAATTCCAGGGTTTTCATCGTTTGTTCAACGTTCTGATGGCGACTGCCTGACGGGTTTATAGTACCCATAATCATAGGGGTGGCGCCTTGGATTGCTATTTAAAGTAGTTGGCGAGCTCTATGCTCGCAGATTACAATGGAAGGTACCCGTTCACGCTCACGTGAAGGTTACCCTACCTCCGCACTAAATAACTCTTGATAATGAAACTTCACCTTCAGCTACTATTATAATTTTATAAATACGACCTTTACACCCTTTGGAAATTTAAATTTATTAGGGTTCATTAACTTCATATTGTTACTAAACGTCTCAATATTATGGCAGCGCTAGAATTCCCTTTGTAATTGTTCGAGAGGGCAATAAGGCTATTACTGTGCCGCAGTACGAAATACACATTAATCATACATAAGGAACTGATGACATTAAATTGGCCATTTTACCGATTCTTGAATAATCAGAAACATGGTGAATGGAGGGTGCATGACAATAAAACTAAATCACTGAGGCTCCACGAGTACGGTAGTGCCTCACCGGCGCCGGCGGAAAGCGACCGTATGCGTAAGGGACAACTTGTCTCTTTCCGGAAATAAAATAAACTACGTTATTCACGTTATATGAAAGTTAAATAGCACAATGCCTGTCGGTACACGGGCACATACTACCCACATACGCATTCCACAACAGCGTAAACACAATTTAAATATTTAAATAGTTTGTAGTTCGTAACCTGCACCTTGATAGCATGAAATAACATAACTTGCGGAAACTACTATATTTTGCCGTAATCTTGAGAACGCTGCACTCACATTAAGATTCAAATATTATTCGTATGTATAAACACGTAGCACAGAGGCTACAATAAAACGAGAACGTAACAAAATTATATGATTCAGTCGGAGTGCGGATTTCCCGAATTAGTTTGGGATTTTTTCACTGAAAAAATTCTAACAATCTTCAGAATGTATAAAGACTTGAGGTAAATTCGATATACTTTCAAAGCGGCAAGAGTGCGGTGGTTGTGCCTGGAATACCGAAACAATCAATGCAGTTTGTCGAGGGCCGGCAAATTGAGTCGCACACTTGCAAAGCCGCGCTCGTTGCTCGCTTGCACCGGATGCATCTTACTCTATACTCTGTACCGCTCCTACCACTCCGTTTTTACTATTTGAAAAGTACGTCAAAACTTTATTTTTATCCATCTCCGCTGGACGGGTAATTTTTTTCGAGCGCATGTATGGCTATTTCTTTGGCATGCTCTACAGTCCAAACAGCTTAATAATTTAATCATGTAACGTGTCATTGGATTCGTCTTCATTGTGAGAGTGATATGCCTTATATATTTTTTTTAATACGGCGCCCTCAAAATATTTTTTACAATCGGGTTTTTTGATACTTTTAATTCTCGGTACATATAAACATACTTTATATAATTAAGTACTTTGTAATTGTAAATATTAAGTATACGAGTAGCTCAATCGGTCAAGTCGTTTATTATACACGATCGCAGCTAGCTTACCTTGTACATTATACAAATCTACTTCGTACAGCAATAATGTGTAGATACAATTTCCCCGCCAACGATCCAGAGTATCTCCATTAAATGTAAAGAAGTTTGAAAACTGTATTCATATTAATGGAGTTTTAGCATGTTATGAGGTGGTTAACGTTCGCACTAATAGTTAATGAGGGTTAAAACTAGCTATTTCAGAGGAAATATTTACAGGAACATCATTTCCTTGGACGCCCGTATCTAAATATTGCTATAAATATTTAGCATCGACGTAAGCTTTTACATTTACGGTTCAGAAATTTAAACTAGAATGATGAACAAATCTTTTTGAGAGAATTTGTCGAACATTTACGATTGCCTAAAGTTATAGAGCCGTGAATAAACCTAATTAGTGCATTAAAGGTACCTAGTGCATTCTAAATGTCTGTAGTTTTTAATAATGTTATAATATTTGCTTTGCAGACCATTCATTTGTAACTAAGTTTGGCTAATTATATCCCCGCAATAGACATTTACACATTTATTTTAGTTTTCGAAATAATTACTTAAATATCAGAGTATATTTAATATTTGTCATCTTCAATGTATTTGAGACTAAATAATCATGTTTGAACAAATTTCTAAAAAAACATTTTCACATTGTTCCTGAAATACTCTAACAAATTATTTTCAAGCTTAGAACAAAGTTAATTTCAAAATTCGACTAATAAGGCAAAGTTAGCATTGAAATGCAAAATTAGGCACAATAAAAGAAGAAAGCCATTGTTACGAACAATACCTAAACGTTGTAATTTAAAGCATTTTACTTGATTTTTGTTGTAAGGGATACCAACAAACATCGTACATAATGTGCCTGGTGTAGGTAGGATATTTTCAGTCCCTTTTACGTTAATTGACACTGACAAAGGTACGCATAGGTAAAGATAGACGGAGGAAGGTACTACGCAATAAAAGGTAGGTACCTCAGTATTTTATAGATCTTGGACTTGTCCAAGCTGAAATATAATACAAAGGTTTTAACATATTAAACCAACAAGGGCACATTCATGACTTTACATTTCAAGACCCAGAGCATAGCTAACTCCACCGACCTGCAGAAATGCGGATTGATCGTTTCCACTAAATCAATCATCTCCAATTAAGGGAAACCTAAGATACGGCAGGATTTATGCAATCGAAGCTTCCAACACTAGGTACCAAACTCTGTTACCAAAGATCCTCTTGCCTCTCCTGATTCTGATAAAAGATCCTGTTACCTCTCTGAACCACAAATATTCTAATAAATTTCATGTAGCTTTAGATGGTAGAGATGTTTTAAAACTCAAATAGGATATGTAGATACTCGTATGTAAGTTTAATCTTAGATTTAGACTTACCTTTTGTAATGTATAGTTTGTTTTTGGTGGCGGATGTAATATGCTTTGCATATCTTAAAGCTTTCTAATTTTAAGGTACTATAAACAAGTTACGACCAACATCAAGGGGTTACGACGTGTATACCTTAATGACAGCACCGCCCAAAAATAAAGCGGCTTTATTGCACACGTATGGTTTTATGTGATCTCATATAGATTAAGTCATCTGTTTAGATATAAGTAATAAGCCTTGACTCGCTTCCAAAAACATGATTCCTACGTACGTCAGCCAATATTGATCCCTGTGTAATAATTTATAGTACCTACCTTGTTCATAAAAATAATGTAAATTTTTTTAATCAAGCTTTAATTACTTGTTAATAAGAAAAAGAAGTAAAAGTTAAAAATTGCAAAATTTCAAGTCCCTACTGTTAACCGTTGAGGAGTTCAGTTGTCTGGAGCCAATCCTGGTAGCAGTATCACATCATGCTTCTTATAAACATGCATTGTCATCAGGACTGGACTAGTGTGTAAAATTTTAGTTCAATCGGACACCGGGAAGTGGGTGAAGTTTAGATTGCAAGATTTCATTACAAACACCGGGACAGGTGAAACTAAATAAAAGCTTGTAATAAAACAATTTATACAATTGGTGGTTCCCACTTTTTTACTTGGTATTTAATTCTTAATTCTTGAAGTAGACTACAGGTACCTATACAATTTTCCTGATTCTATTGCACTAAGAGCGTCTGCTGTTAGACTTTGGATAGAGTTGAAGCTTAAATAATTTTGACTGCAATTTCAGTTTGTTGTTGAAAATTGTAAATGGCATCGTAAGTTTCTTCTTCCTGGGAGACATATATTTAACATTTCTTATGATTTTTACCGATATAGTGGGCTGAAAAACATCTAAAATTATATTTCGTTGCTAATTTTACTAGTGTTCTAAAATATGAATACATACATTGATGAATAGTCAAATTTACTTATTTGCCATAAGATACCTAATTAATAGAAACGATTCTAATAGTGACCCTAACGTTGTCTATTCTATGGTATTGGTATTTCTAATGGTATTGACAAACTACAACCTTAATACAACGTACAATTATATAGAAATGTATAAATAAGTAAAAATACTACTTCATTTGGCTAATTGGCTATCAACTTAAAGGAAACACTCACAAGATGTAATTGTAGCGCATCGGTTCCGGGTTAGAGACGGCCGGTCGAAGCGGGCCGGTCGAAGCGAAGCAGGCCGACCGAAGCGACCGGGAGGCAGCACAAGTCGCAGTTAGGATTTATTGCTGCTATTATACGTGCTCGGCCGCAGACACACCTGAACACTGACTTGCTCTACCGGGATTACGGCTCTAACGAACAACTTTCAGGACGTAATATGATTTAATCTTCTATGCACTTAGTAATGACTGCTCGACTCTCTCTCGACCCATTTTCTAATGAATTAGGTCGTCTCATAAGAGTTTTTGCGTCATTTAATCTTTTATTTTTTATGAATACCTTAACTTCAGCGTAAGATAAATAACTGTCTGTGTATAGCTTCCGTTCATAGGCACATATTAATGTTACTTTTTATTAAGATAATGAAAACGGATTAAGATATTTTACTGTAGCAGTATGTGAGCCAAGTAGTCTTATTGGCATTATTATGAAAATGTAGTAGGTAGTTGTTTCAATAAAATGCGTTCCTTATTGTTAAATTCGTACAAGAAGCGAGCTAGTGCCAAGATATAATCTGTTATGGTGACATTATCTGAAGCATGGTAACCTCTGCCAACACAAAATCCGGCCAAAACTTAAGACAGTTGTTCCATTTTTGACTGTTCGTCTTATACCATATTCTAATTTGAAATTGAGTAATTTTGTTTGTAGGGACATATTACAAGATCATTACATTACGATTTTGTGCTATTGTTGTATCTCTAACTTGTAGGTACTGCCGTAGGTAATATGGATGGCTTATTAAATTATATTATTAGGAATAAAGTTCTTGTTCCATATTTTGTCTAGTTTTGTTTGACTTCCTACCCACATTTACATGATAAGAAAATAGTAGTATAATTTTGAAAATATTATTAAACAAAATATCTGGTTTAAAACAAATTTTGATTAGTCAAAGGCACTTCGACACAAAGTGCTTAAATAATACGACAATCCTTCGTTCTAATTAAACAAAAAGATTTAAATTATAATAAGCAATTAATTTGAAATTAGCAGCAGCGAAAACAAACCACTTGTTTATTTTTAATTGAAAAAGGAATGAGGGAAGGAATAAAACAGGTTGTTGATTGTACTATCTTCAATAGCGGTATTTCCAAGGTAAAACCTAGGTTTTTCCAAACACAAACACAGTTTGCTTGCACCAATGCCAAGTGGTAAGTTGTAAGAAACCTAACGAATTATTTTGAAGTGTGTAGTATTTGAAGCAAGTAGGATGTAATTAAATTTACAATTACATATTCTGTAACCCATAACGTTAGCTTCATATATTTTTATTTTTTTTTCTTCAGTAAAAATAAGTACCTACATGAAAATGGGAGATGAATCCTTTTAAGAATGTAAGCTTGTGCCCCAATATGACTTAACTCATGTTTATGAAAATATAACACATGCATGTAACAGAGTTATAAGTTGTCGTGCGAATTACGTTTGAGATGTTTTTATTAAAGCACGCACGCGGCGGCGCGCCCTATAAATCTGATGCCGACACTCCCACTTTTCTGCTGTATCAATTGTTCACCATTATTTTGGCCCATGCTTATTTTTGTTGTCAACGTGAACTTAAATTTCTTTTGTACTATATTTTGCAGTTTGTATACAACTCATAATTATGTAAATAATACTAGTTAAAGGTGTCGTGGAAACGTCATAATATTACCTCTAATTTTCGGTAATGTTTTTATAAAAACATCATTAAAAAATATTTTTTATAAGATCTGATGATACTTTAGCAACTTATTTTAAGTTGAATTTAGGAAGAGAGTGAGAATTGGAAAAAATCTAACGAACTCTAAAAGCTACAACTTAATCCATTGACAGGATTTAACTTCATGTTAATATGACAACGGTAAAAATATCTACAAGCTCGAGATATTGCCACACGAATACTTGATGTCCCTTTCCGCTTTCACAGATATATTTTTTGCATATAAATAAAGATAAAATTTCTAAATAATGGATCCTGTCTAGGATATGACGGCACAAAGATGTCAGAGCGCCGGGAATACGCGGTGAAAATAGTTTCTGGAAAATTAGCATTAAATATGAGACACTAGCGCAAATGTAGCTTCAAGTTTATTGTTACAACAGTCAAAATGGAATACTCTTGGGTCGTTTGCACTCCAGAAATAAGTTTCCGCTGAGGAAACCGAATAGTTCTAAGTCAAAGAGATGAGATGAGATGAGATTTCCTTTTTAAAAGGCCGAGATTATCTACTTTTTGTCTTTATCGGTTAATTACTCGTTCCTCATAATCTTGATATTCTCGCCTTGATAGATATAAGAATACTTAAGACATCAATTATTTTTCTCATATACTATCCTATCGCCATCTTTAATTTCCTTTTGCATTTTCATGGCAGGTAATACATCGTAAAACCAGACATTTCTCCTTAAAATAGTTTGACAAAAATTCAATTTCTGGTATCAAAAACTGTTATATGAACAAAAATAACTAGTGATGTAAAATAAAAAAGTAAATAAATAAGTATTCAAAAAAATCATTCATAGAAAGGTATTATTAGTATTTACGCACTTCCACGAAACCGGTTTTAACTGTAACCAACTAGTGACGTATTGCTATAATCTTTGTATTGTATTCTGCGCTTTGTTTTACGAACTCAGTAACGTCAGTTAGATCCGTTTCTATCTCCGCAACGTACACACATTCAATTAACACTTTTTCATAGCGGAAGCGCCGAGACCGCCGGAAATTAAAACCGTATACTCTAACAATTTTCACGCTTTCCGACGTGAGCAAATCACAATACCTAACACGGTATTATGGACAGGTAAAATAATAATACACATTTAAATTAAATTTTAGTAGTGCTTCGAATGTATAAACATTTGTAAGGTTTTTGGATTATTTTAATAATAATGAATAGTAGATGGCATCATGTTATTCTGTATCCAGTAAACGCTTTTCGTATACTACGAGGTCAAACATGATAATATCATGCGACAAAGAATAATATTATTGCCCTTTGTTTACTTTTGCTCGATTCTTCTGCGACCTTTACTCTGTGAAATGTTACGCTCCATCACTGGACGTTATAAACTGGGTGAAACATTTAAGCGCTTGATTAATTTTTTTTTTTAATATATTTTACTTTATTGTGATAGAGTGAATTTTAATAAAATTAGTTTTTTCGTTTAATTCCGATAAACAGTTGCAATATTAAGTTTTCTTTAACCTCTTTTTTCGTCTAAAACAGTCCAGTCCCGTGGTCCCTGAGTGATATCCGAACAGACATACAATAACTCAAAAAATGGTTTTTGGTCTCTACATCGATGGCCTACATTAAAATTTCCAAAGAATTTGTACTTATGACAAAAAAACAAAGATTGTAATGACTGTAGAGAACTGATCTTGTAATAATTTTATTATTAGTATGGATAAAGTATTGGTACTACAGTATACCATAGTATGTATTAGTATAGATGTAGGTTATCGTTGTTTGTTAATAGAATAGAGCTAAGAGAAATACTTTGATCATTGCGCTGGACGATTTCAAATTATAGTTGCCTGTTACATTGTTACTCCACAAATTGGATAGGCGTGATGATTGCTAAAGTTAGATTAAACCTCAACGGATCTCTAAGTAACCTTGATTATACTAAGGTGTGTGAATAGGCTATGAAGGAAACTTGTCAATATTACTTATACTATTATACAGGATATATTTCATAATATACACATTTATGTAAAGAATTATTCATGGTGTTTTACCTTAATTCCTTGTGTGGTCTTTAACTTCAAAGTCCATCCTACTTTAATTATCTTTAGCTAAAGTGAAATCATGCAAGCCTGACTCTGAATAAAAACTAAATTTTAAAACATGAAATTAGAGCCCTTGTACATGGCACGTTTTCTTGACCGTACGGCGTGTTTGCCGTGCGGTAGAAAAAACGTACGAGCATGTACATAGCCCGGCAAAGTTACCGGTCGAGACAATGTTTATTTATATTCATCTCGGTTAAAACCTAAACAGACTGTCACTAAACCGTGAAAACGTCCGGCGTCGTGGAAACGCTCACGAACATTGCCATACAACACTGGTACAAATCTCGCCGAGCGTAGACACGGCGCGCCGAGGGGGACGCACGGTGCACACGGTGGCGCCGCCGTGCCGTAACTCTACCGCGTCCGTGTACAAGCTCTCATAGCAATCCATACAATACTGACGACCGCGCCTACGCACGGCGAATTCACCGTGGATTTTTACGCCGAAAAAACGTGTGTGTACAAGAGGCCTTATACTGTGTAAAGATCATTCGTAGCTGTGAATTCGATTTTCAAATAGCAAAGGACAAATGCCAAAAATTTGGCGACCCTAGCAAAACTAACCATAAAGGTTTAGTACTTGTTAGTCACAAGTCCACGAGTGTAGTGTCGCACCATTAAGTGCAATGAGTGGATGGCGAAGTGGCGACCAGAGATCGGAAAACACATTAAAAAAGGATAACCGATATAAACGGTTAACATGTTGATCTGTTAATCTATTAAAACGGTTAACCTGTTAATCTGTTAACCTGTTCAAA
>LGAG01000797.1:2057899-2086204 GCA_001278395.1 Lerema accius
CAAGTTTCAGCTTAATCCGTTCAACGGTTAGAGCGTGAAGGAGGGACAAACATCCAAACATCCAAACATCTTTACAAACTTTCACATTTATAATATTAGTAGGATAGCTATAATTTGTAATAAAATTTGCAAATATTATTCAAAGTAATAAAAACAGGTATGTGGGTATGAGTGCAGCGATCTCCAATAGGTAAAATGAAGCTGATGCCAGTGACTCATCTAATCTTCAGTAGGATGCATTAAGAGTATACAAATCTGACTAGGAAACAGGAATGGATGAAGCCGAAACAAAATCTCGGGGCCAACGATAATGAAAGATTAGTTACCCACTTTGCAAGTAATCAGGCTATAAGCTTTGCTTTCAATCTGTAGATAAAAGTATATTTATTAAAGTGAAGCTAAGAGTAAACATGTTATGAAATAAACATCCGTGTTTTCCTACACATCATAATGTTATGTGTGCTCGGCGAATTTCCGACGGTGGGCTAAATCGGAATTACTTTGTTTTTCTGTTGCTGGGAGTGAATACACAATGTTACAACATCTCCGTAAATATCTGTCTTGAAGATTCATCTGGCTTTTGGTGTTATTAACTTATTTGTCATTTATTAAGTTCTTAGCTTAAAAAATAAAGTGTATAGTTGTTTGCTATGAAGGTCCCGAGATGCTTCAATTTTATTTATTATTAAGTAATACAAATACAAAATAAAAGATGATTGTAGTATCTAATATTTACAAGAAAATGCGTTTGGGATGCTTCGATGTCAGTTGTCAGCCGAGCTTTAGTTGGTGCCAAGAGATAATCTGTTATGGTGACGTTATCTCAGACAGCCCGACCTCTGCCAACTCCCGATCCGGCCAAAACAAGACACTGTCGCTTTTATTTTACATTTTTGTTAGAATTTAATTTATTTTGGGTATAAGTATGTCAGTTCACGTCATGCTATACAGTAAATATTTTCTCATTTATTTGACCTAGTGAATCTTTACTATGTATACTTATAGCTGTTATGGATCACTTAATAAACAATGACAATATGACTCGGTCAATATAAATAAATACATTAACGTTATATAACTACAAGTAAATTTAGGTTTACCAGTTCCTAAAAAATGTCATTCAATATCCAGTATATTACATACAAAAATAGACTGTTACCATAGTTCAATTAGTTATTTCGTATTATGACTTCATCACTCACTAAAAATGGCACAGCTTTTTAATTTAGATTGCTCGTGTGACTCGTTTACCGTGAAATACTGCAAATTCCATTCATACGATATTAACTCGATTAAATAGTCCATTGTTACTTTCGTCATATGATACTATTGTGATAAGCCGTTCCCGTTGTTGACTACCAAATAAAGCACGGTACGTGTACCTATTGGAATTGTACTCAATTTGTTATTATTGCGCATAAAACAAGGGCATTCAAACCCTCAGTCCTCAAAGGTTCTCTCACTGATCTCTGTTCATTGTTACCCAGAGATCAAATGGCAATGATTGCTTAAATTTGATTAAACTTCAACACCATAGTTTCGCAAATTGACCTGCTTATTCAACATGCATATTGTAAAATATTTTAGTATTTATTATTGCAGTATAAGTAAGTAAATTGGCTTACTACTAAGCAAAGCTCTCTCATTTTAATAGAAGAGGACTAGAGAACTACATTGCTTCAGACGTAGACGTTGACGTAGTGGTCAACACAAGTGTTGAAAGTTTTTTATGACGCCCGAAGGCAGGAAAGGCCTCCTACATAGTCTAACGACGAATATTTGAATTGATTTTACAGTATCGGATCAGTATAACTTTACATAAATTTTCGAATGTTCTGACTAGAAATGAAACCTGTGCAGTTTCTCATGTGAATTTTCAATTTGTGTTCAATTTGAGTCAAATCTGCCTCAAGCGAGAAGTGGTCAGTCACTCAACTGATCAATAGGCTGGATATTAAATTGAAATTCACCTTTCAAATGACCACTGAGTTATTGATGCAAATTATGTTTTTACTTAAATTTTCTTATCTATACTAATATTATAAAGCTGAAGAGTTTGTTTGTTTGTTTGAACGCGCTAATCTCAGGAACTACTGGACCGATTTTAAAAATTCTTTTAGTGTTAAATAGTCCATTTATTGAGGCAATTTATAGGCTATATAACATCACGCTATGATGAATAGGAGAGGAGCAGCAAAATAAAATATTCCAGAAACGGGAAAATTACGCGGGCGGAGCCGCCGGCGACTTCTAGTCGTTTATAAAAGGAGCTTTGTTTTTAAAGATTGGAGTAAATATAACTATCTTTTTCTATAGCCTGTGAAGTTCTAGTCTGACTTTTCCTGAAATTAATGTTATTCTTTAAGCAATTATTTTAAGCAAATATAGGTATTGTTAAATAAAAACTTAACTCATAATTAGACTTAACACATTTGCCTGTAATAGCTTGCTTTGTAGGAAGGTACGACATAATTGTAGAAAGAATAAAACAAATCCTAATAAAACAGCGAATTTAACGCAATAATAAACGCAATAAAATAAAAGACAATCTCTTAACTCGTTCCCTGATACCGGATTGAAATCACGACATAAAATCGAAAAAGGGATTCCGTTCAATTGTATAAAGCAGAAGTGGAGAGAAATCCCGGAGTTGGCGGCGCGCTCCGTGACGCCCCGCGCTCCAACTTTGACAGTGTATATGACCCGTGTAATGGCGCCTTAAACTAAATAAAGCTTTGCATTTGGCGAGCGTATCTCGCCCCAGCTTTGTCTCGACGCCGAGATTAGAACTTCCTTGGCTGATATGTGAATGTACAACAAAGTTCCTGAAAGAAATGCTACAGAATTCCATTTTTATCTCGAGTGATATATTGTTCTTACTAAGTAGCTACTTACAAATAAAGTGATCGGATTCTTTTGGCATGATACAATTTTAACCTTTATCTAAATTAAGAAGTAACTGGAAACAATGTTTCAAATTTATCCGTATCCTAGGTACTTAGTACGAGCGAAGCAGAAATATAATTTATAACTAGCCGTCCTAGATACTACGACTGCCTCGTGAACAATTTATCTTTATTTATCAAAAATGTCATGCTATGATGTAGAGCGCATTTCTTACATCTTTTTCAATGAAATTAATTAATATCCCGCAAGGATAATCTTCTCTAATAATATTATTAATTTCTTTAACGTTACCAATTTGGTTCATCCTCTTATACGAAATGTAATTTAAAAGACAAGACTCTCATTTGTAATCTAGTCTTCTTGTAAAAGAAAAAAAGACTCCAAGTAATATTTAATGATTCTCGCACCTACAACAGTAATTCGCGCAAATACTAGTTATCTAGTGTTTAAGATAGATGATTTCTTTGAATAATGTTGTAAATAAGAGTGCAAACATCTTCTCTTCTTTTGATTTTCCTTTCTTTGTTTGTTCTTTCTTTCAATTCCGTAATCAAGTTTACAGCTTGTCTATATCTTAGGTTGCCTTTTCAGTTTATTCGATATAAAAGACTGAACACAATTCTTTAAATTGAATGTATACAGTTCGCTACTCTTTATCTCTAATTTACCAACCACAAATAAAATAATACATAGTTACATTCATTTTTACTAAATTAAATTTAAAAACATAGTCTTCTTCAAATAGACAATTATGATAATACCATTTTAAAGATTATAGTAATTACTTTCTAATTAATTATTTCAAATTTGTGGGGTCGTAAAATATCATGGTATACGATAGGTAATGAATCATGGCACCCCTTTCTCATTTTAAGGGTATTGCGTGATTCTGATCAGCCATACGTAAAATTTAATATTACCACGAAAATGTATTGCGGAAACTCTGAAGACAGAAACAATTTCTCGGCTACAAATCTTAGATGACATATATTTCGAAGCATCTTCGATATCTCGCTATTATTTGTCGTCAGAAAAATATTTTCCTCTTTTATTATTGCTCTGTTTGAAGCATCAATTATTTTTATTGATACGAGAAGCATCTTCTACGTAAGAATGTGTGTATAGGTCGTGTTACGAAAAATTCCATACAGGTAGGGATTCGCAATTGTAAAACGTCTTTAAAAATAATTTGTTAATATTTGTAGAAGAGAAACATTAGGTATTGCCATTGTTGTGATCAGAAACTGAGAAATTAGAATCGATTCAGCCTTTAAATCTCTTGTCATACTTTAATTGAAAGCTGTAAAGTCACCACTTTGTTTGTTTTGTCTCCTTGTTGGTTAGCATCTGTAATGTCTTTGGTCTTACTCATGACTAGTATGAGCAGTTATGACCTTTTACCACCTAGTTGGTCGTAAACTCCTTTATCTTTATATAATATCTCTAGCTATCTTTATATAACAATTATTAATTTTCAACAAATTACCCGAGTTACAAATTTCAATATTTGTTGCCGAACTCAAAGTTAAACATAAAGAATGAAGTACCCTACAATTCATGTAAATTATCCATAAAATTATGATCTGGCCATTTGCTAGAGTAAAAGTGATCAATCCGCTTTGTTTAGGCATGTCGGTTAGTTGGATGTCACACTCAGTGGGGTGAATAACAATAAGACCCTTTAGTTCCGGATTGCCTCCAATGTATTCAATCCGCACAAGATCAAGACATTACCAAAACTTGCCACAACAAACTTTTGCCATAGAAATCTTCTCCCTTTTTCGCTAATGGAAGATGAACATTTTCTTCGGTTTTATTTCGACAGTCATTGTCTCTACGTAATTCATCGATGAATGTTTGCCTCAAATAAAGTTCTAGCAATATCGTCTACCTCTTTCTAAGTATAACATATTTTTCTTTGTTCAGTGGAATTCTGACGAACATTCTTCGAGCTACTTGTTTATATGAATAGTTATCTCTTCCAGGAACGTAGTCTTTATCAAAGTTAAATTACGACAACGCAACTTAAACAGACTAAAGAATGGATTTAAAATTATACACACACCGCTTTGAATTGTATTCATAAACACAAAAATGAGCTACACAAATTCCCAGCAGAGAGATATGGTAATTAACAGCAGTGGAGCGAAGACCGCAAGCATCCATTTGGAAATGATTGGCATCGGCCGTGAGTGATCCAAATGGGTGGCTTAAATACTCATTTGATATTCACATTTGCTCCGAAACGACCGATACGAACCGGCGCAAATTACCACTCATTTGTCCATATTCAACCTGTTCTAGGATGTGACGCGGTATAAGCAGCTTTTTGGTTTTGCTGTAGTTTGTTTTGCAAAATAATGTACGAGTTTATCGTCTGTGGATAGTAGTACTCAGTGAGGAATTAGTTCATGAGAAGTTAAGTATGTAACTCGTAACTGTTTCTGTTATACTGGATGATTATCCAGTGTGATTACATTTATCATTCATAACCTACAATTTAAGCATGGAATGAATTCATCCATAAAATAATTTTATCTAGCTATATTATTTCGAGATTACTGAAATAACAACTTAACAAAATGTTGATAACATAAATAAAAATTATATTTCAGACAATTCACGCACCGTTCTAAACTTATTAATTAAAACTTGTTAGACGCTTAATTACAACATTGTCGGTAATTAAGAAGATTCACGATCTATGGACTGTATTATGTCTTACAATTTAGTACGAAGAACAAAGTCAAGATTTAATTATAATTCTGAATTGAAGTTAGGTATCAATATGGACGCTTTCGTGCCGTACCAGGTTCCCTCGTAATTACTTACATGTCACAGGCACGCGGTGATTGATTGTAACGCTAATATCGCACAATATCCACAATCACATGTGACACTTGTCCTTGTGACTCTTGTCATTGTCTGCCTGCTTATTGACGGTGTAATTGTAGGTATATAAATAATATTAGGTATAATTTGCAAGCTTTGTCAAATGCTTGAAGGTTATATCTAATCATAAGCTCTCGATCACTTGAGGGCTAATGTGCTAGAATTTGCTAATTGGTCCATCGTTACTGAAATTTCAGGTGGTTAACGAAATAAAACTATACTTACTGCGGAACGTAGGAGTAGTAGGTACTAGTAATAAGATTAAGGTTAACAATCAAGATATACCAAGAATAATAGTGTAGGTGAGAGCAGTCGTTATACCACACCTTTCATTTATTAAATGATGATTGAATGTTTGATATCATGTCCTTCCCCGTTGTACCAAGTCCTTTAAGGTATCCACTTACGACAAGTCTTGATATACGCACACATTCGGCATTAACAAATTACTATTTGCTTACCTATACTAAGTCGAAAAGCCTTACCTTAATGCTGATTAAAGAGATCGGGAAGAAAAGGTATCTACAAGTGTTAAGGCAAAACGCAATTGGTGTTTCAGAGTGAGTTAATCAGATTTGAGCATTTGTGTTTTTTTTTGTAAGCAAGTCATTAGAAGATCTGTAAGTGATAAGGTTAACTAGTAATTTAGCACTACCAATTAAATTGTTGGATGACTTTTACTTGATTACGCCGTGAAAGTAATATTATTTGAGCTTTGGCATGCTCTAGTCAGGTCTAGTCAGCCTAAGACGGTATTACCAACGGACCAAATAATGTATAGTGCATAAAGTTCAATCTAAATATATAAATAAGCTACTACGAGAGTACATAACCCTGTCTCAATTTAAAATTCAATATCTTATTACCAAGAAGATAATTTGGTTCAAGAATTTATTTGAAGATAAATTCTAATCTAAGTACTTAATAAACTTCAGCTCAACTCCAGGAGCAAAATTATACGAAGTTTTAGTACGATTATAAACATCTCGAACTATGCAACATTAAATTATAATGTCGTCATTTTGTAAGTGCGAGGTGTAAAGTTTTCCACTTCAGATATTGGTTTGCGCATCGAAAATGCTCCATGTAGCGAACAGCGATTGATCCCCGATGTGCTTCTATAAATAAAGTAATATGGATCCAAGCAGTTACCTATAATTTTTCAGACGGTGTACAAGTTACGTGGAATTAGCAAATAAATCCAGGTTTTCTTAGTTCGATCTCGGTTGAATTGTATTATATTGTATAAGTCAAAATTTCATTTATTAGGTAAACCTTAACTGTAGTAAATAATTTGATAAGTAAAATAATAAATATCCTTACTAATGACTAACTTACAGAACCCTAAAAAGTGTTTAGGTTATGTAAATAACTCACGCTCTTTAAGACCCATTCTTAAACCCATCTCTATATTAAAAGCGCCTCAATATATTTTTAGTAATTTATGTTTCCAATATTTATGGAGCATAGAATATAAATTTTCTTAAACTGATCCAAATAAATTCTGGTGGTTTGGGCTAAGCTTTGATCGAGAGCCTTCAGAGGCAATACGGAGGATGCGTAATTCAATGCTATTAATTTGGGGCGGACACCGGACAGGCGCACCGCAGCCGGTGGTTTGACGTATTATCATCGCGCCGCACCACTTAGCGCTGTCTCTCTGCTATCCCATACAGAGACCCGCTGACCACATATTGATATAGCATTCGTATAATTATTAGTGTTTCATTCGATTTAGTTATATTTGAAAAGATAATACAGGGTTTTGTAGTAATTATATTTATTCGCCTCCACTTTGCACTACAACACCTTCACACTCATGTTTAGAATTAATTATAAGGCCGTTGGTCAATAGTTTTTTCATCTACAAATACAAGAACAGTCTACTAAAAATTTATGATAATCATTTTCTCATGAAAGTTTTGGAAGTAAAAATGTTTATCAAATTAATACTCAAAGCGTCTAAGCCCAAATGGCTATGACTTGTGTACGCAGGTGGGTAGGTAGTAACACCACTTTGAAATTTTGGTTGTAGAACACATACACGATACACATTGACCCTTACAATATATAGTAAAGAATGGACAAAGTGCCGCAAGGGCATGGACAACGGTGCTACTGAAAGTGCCAACCCACAAATTTGAAAGTTGGCCAAGTTGTATCGACAGGGCTGTTTGTGGTTATCGCCGCCCGCTTCGCTTCCGCTTCGCCAACCACCGTGGTCAACCTTGGTTGGAGTTTTATGAATTTGTTTTAGAGTTCACACGGGGATTTAAACGGGTAATTGCGTAACGTGCAAAGGTGGCCGTATCAGAAATGAGCGTTAGAAAAAGTAATGTGTAAGGACCCTAATTTTTATAAAATAAAATATTGCCTAAGATTACAGGTTCTGTAATATAACAGCGGCCCAGTGGTATCCAGGTATCCAGTGTGCCATTTAGATCACCATAGTTGAATTAAACTGCTTAAGGTATAGTTAAACTGCAACTGAAATAGCAGGTACCTAAACAAAATTGAATTCTTACAGCAAATTCTCTTAGCACGGTACGATAACATAATTAAACTAATGAATCAAGCTGCGTGCTCCATACTCGTAGGATTCAATGAGTCGAGTAAAGATTCCTCCCTGACTTCCTAGATTTATTTAAAGTGAACCAATAGGTTTAGAGATATACCTACGAGCTATGCATTTAAGGATGAAATCATTGTAATAATACTGCGTAGGTCTCTACTACTAATGTTCTGTACACTACTATATAGTATCTATAGTATGTACCTATTACCTATGAGTAGTTATTTTATTCATACTAATCTCGAAACAAGTTTTCAGTGAAGGCGAGCTATGAAGATTTTTTAGGAGAGACCAACATAAGGTATGACCTAAAAAGTTTGTACCACCTAAGCAATACTGTTGTTTCCAGGGAGCTAGTTAACTGAACTTATAAATCTAGATGTGATACTGCGCTCTGAAACCATCTGGAACCGATAGTTTTCTCTCTAAGTTACCTAGGTACGTGTAAGTATTTAATAGATTTAACGGTAATAAAGTTACTATTAGCTTAGTGATTCAACTCAACTTTATTGGGCTTTAAACAATTAAAAAGTAGTTTTTACCTATATTGTCAAAGTATGTAAAGATGGTATGGACTGGATGGTATGGTATACTGGGCGCAAGGAGGATAATGTTTTACGAACTATGAGGTGTTATTTCATTCGTTTCCATGGTGGTAGTGACGTAGGCTATATATATTTTTTCTTGCCCAGCCCCCATATCTACAATCAGGTTTTTGTTTGATTACCGTGATGTGGTTATAGGTAGTTCAAAAGTATATAGGAAATGACGTAATATAAAATTGTAATAATTGCCCAGAACGTAAGTACGACCTGAAGTAAATTGACTTGTTGGCGTCGCTCAAGTAAGCGCGGCAACTCGGAGCAAGGCAGGGTAATTGAACTAATAAATCTAGCCATGTTACTGCGCCCCGACTCGCGTAAGATCAAGGCGTAACCTTCCTTCTAGTTTCTCCCTGAATTTACTCTTATATCTATAGTTTTACGACTATAGGATTTAAGGTATCGGGGCAAGCAAAATTAAAATATTTTATTCGCATATCGTCAGTAAGTCTCTGAAAGAAAAAAAAAATTAATAATATTGAAGCTATAAAATTACAAGTTATATGTATAATCGTAAGTAATTCAAGATTTGTTATTTATAATCAATATAACATACTGAATTAATTTAGTGTCCAATAAAATTCAAGATTTTTCTACACCAAACGTAAAAAAAGTTGTCATTTCCCTTATACATTTATAAAGGCCTACGCAAGGTTGTCCATACGTTTCGAGAATTTTCATATATTTTCTCTTACAGTTTTCTTATGTATTATCAATTAATTTAACATCTAATAGATAGATTTTGTTGAATCGTGCAGCCTTTCAGTAGCACGTAGATCGTATTAAGAGTAAAGTGTTACAAGCTCAAAAACCCCCACAATAGCGTGTCGATGAATGTTAATCTTAAAAGCTTTTAAATGCATTAAGGTTGTTCGCAAATTTTGAAGAAAAAAAAACAAATCGAATCGACTGTTGCTGCAGAAATGTGTAACGGATAAATGTCTCCATTTTCGTTTTTACAAATTTTCTAGAAGATAAGCGCTCATTGGCACTTGTTCAACGGCGTGAAGCAAAAAGCACTCTCGGGGACAACTTCATCTGTTCTAAGTACTATCTATCAGCCGTGCACCAGATTTTACTAAATGTTATTTTAAATGAAACCCCTGGGACTAATCGTTTTCAGAATTATAATATTGAGCAGTGAACCTCGAACGGTATGTTTGAAATCTTTTCCTCTACATTTTAGATTGCAATTTAGTTTATGTTTTAACCTTATTTTTTAGAATACTCACTTTATTTTAAATAGTAATTAACGTCGTTTGACTTTCATTAGGTAAGTCTACAGGTAGTCGAGTCATATGTCACTTAGTGAGGAAATCTTATGATCTGATCTCCTTTATTTCAGTTAACAAATATTCATTTCCCCATTCCGGATCAAAATACAGAAGCAAAAAGAATTAAACATTTCTCTTAAATAAGCTCCCATTGCTCGGTACAGACTCTTAACCTTTAAAATAGGAGCAAAGACATAAATTACTGCGAATTTAATGGAATCTAAGTAGGTATTCGTTCTGGTGTTGACATCTTGCAAAACATTATTACGCTATTCTGAACTTCGTCTACAAATTATGTTTACTCCATTCAAATAGACGGTCTCGTACCTACATACTCTTGTAACTTGCTCCATTAAAGAAACTTCAAAAGTAATTATCATAATAAAGCGCGGTTTGTATAATGCTTGTTTTGTTAAATTTTAATGATCTCTTGCTGTATAAAAATTGAAAAATATAATTTTTATAAAACTGTTTCATAAAATTGATAATCCCGGGAAAATTTAGTACTTGCGCGCAATAACCCTTCTTGAGTTTGCGTTATAAACGCTGTGTGAGTGTCATAAATGTTGGAGTCGCGTGTTTGACCGAGAGGGTATCGTAAAATGCATCATAAACTTGCGCCCATGGGCCATCAATTCGAAAATCGAAATAACTGGAAATTTCATTGAATTTCTCTGCGTTTGATAAACGTCTTAAATGGTCCTTGGGGGTGTTTAGTTTGTTCAGTCTTGGAATATATCTGGCAAAAGAATGAGCTAACTTTTGTAGGTAATAATCATGTAGCAATGTAGCAATGTTCTGGCAATGTGCCGACGATGTAATAAGTCAAATCTCAGCGGGCAATACGGCCGGTCGGGAAATAAGACGACGGATTTGTGTGCGGTGCGCGATGGTGGTTACGCGAGAACAATTTCACTCGCATTACACCTTTAACATCGAAAATTGACTGATGACTCAGCACAAAACTACACGTGTTATTTTTATAAAAAATCTTGTTCAGAAAATGTATTATGTCACCATCTATTGTAACGCATGAAGCAATAAAGATTATGAGTATGAGTATGAGTATCATCCAGCACTAGCAGGCTTTAAACCTAAAGCAATAATGGAAATAAATAATTAAATAATTTTTAACATAGTTGCATTTTGGTACTTTAATGCCTTTTTAAAATAGCACAAACACGTTATTAACCAAGATCGTTACGTGGCTGTACCCCTATGTCTAAATTTTAACCCCTTAAAAGATAAATGGACGCGAAATGAAATATCAGTCGGACCCTCCCGGTACAGTCGCGCACACTTTGCTCCAATCGCATTTCCCTTTGGAACGATCTCACGGCGGAAATTAATCCATCCGGTCAATGAATGGACTGCACTTGTGCGTGACGGCGTCACCCTATGACAGATCATTTTTGAACTTTATAAATATTGTGATTGATTTTATTTGTTATTTTTCAATTAAGTTTTTATCTCATTTCGAAACCAATTGTTTTTTAACTCTGCTAATGGTTCATGTTATCTAATAAAACACACTTGATGATTGACAGTTCGTAAAATGATTTTTTAGAAGGAGTAAGGAACATAAAATAGTCTACTAAGAAGTTATAGTAATTTTTAGTAATCACCAAAAGATTAGCTAATCAACTACAGGAGGAAAATTGTTTTTAGTAACTGCATTGCTAATCACTTTTCTTGAATGAAGCTGCATATTTGTCGGTGCATTAGTAGAATTAGTAATCTCACATCCGCCGAGTTCATACTTTTGGTGGCCGAGTGCCGCGGAAATTAATTAGCATAACCCGGTGCCCGCCAAATGACCTTCTATGCTATACAGCTTTTTTGTAGAACTCGCCACTTGCTGATTTAAGGATGATGTATCGTGTTTAGCACATTATTATATCAATCGATTATTTGTACATATACGACAATTAAATTGTCTTCAAACCTTTGAAACTTTAAACAAGGACTGCAGTGTTATTAATATGTTATCCAAAAGACCCAAAAATAGACAATACGCAATTTTATTCAGAGCCACTATTTTTAACTTAAGCTTTGGTTTAATAGGGTACATGGTTAGGGAAATAACGAGGATTAAAGGTACCCTCTTAAGCTTGTCTTTGACAAATAAATCCTAGTTTAAAATAAGTGTGTAGGTATATTTTATAAGTAAAACTAAGTGCCTCCACTAATATATCGCGGAAGAGTCACAGCCGAGGATTCCAAGAGCCGTGTGTTGCCGTCCACTAAACAATGACCTAAAAGGTATACCTCTATACTCTGGGATATTGTATATCTGGTATACCGTATAATATATACTTCGGTATACCTACTTCTTTCTGTCATTAGTATATGTATGTTGTAAACGAATCTTTTTGTGTAAAATAAAAACAAGTCAAAATCCCCTTTTTAATTTTCATTAAATTTTAATTTTGCCTAAAATTTGGTTAACCGTTAATTTTCTTACGAGTTTTAATTGTAGAGCGCTCTGGCAGAGATGAAAGATGAAGTTTCAAGTTTATGAATTTTATCTGTTGAGTACAAGTTGAATACTAGCAAATTATTCGTTAATATCAAGCATATTAATTGAAAAAAAAAATGATTCTGTCGAAGTCTTATCCACAGAGAAGTTTAGAAGGGCCCTTTATTTGCTGTCGGCAATGGCATGTGGGTTTGTAAATGTTATAGGTACCTATGCAAAGCTGACATGAATTCTTATTTTCTTCTTCTTCTCAACGTATATAAAACTGAAATAAAATTATGAAAAGTCATGTCCCTGAATCATAATAATCAACTTTAAATAATCAAAAGTCGTGTAAAATAGTTTTACAAGCTGATGTAAGTTCAAGTTTGCTGAAGCGGCTGCCAGTAGTGATATTTGTCGGTGCATTAGTGGAATTAGCAATCTCACATCCGCTCAGCTAATATTTCTGGTGTCCGTTTGCCACGAAAATTAATCAGTTTGCATAGCCGGCTGCCCGCCAAATGAACTTACTTATATTCGGCATTGCTTTTCTGGCTACGAAATGGTAGGTCATAAGGAATTTTATATTAATAATTCCGTCTGACTGAACGGTGAATTGCCATCGTCGCTATAAATTTTAGAAAGTAGGTGTATGTAGGTATTTATTTTGTCAAATTATCAGCTTAAACCAGCGATCACTAATAAATGTATACTCTACAATTAAAAAGTAAAAAAAATACATTTATTTTACCTATGTGTATTTTCATGTGGATAATAATAATTTTTTTAATTTGTACGTACTCGTACATATAACATTAAATCGCATACATTTTTATCTTGAAGAAAATAAGAAGATATATATATAGATATACTTTTTAATCATAATAACTTGCAAAGAGCTGAACTGCGAAGCATTTCCACGCAGTACTTTTTCAATAAATCACTGCGAATATATTATTCGCTCCATATTATTGAGTTCAGAGGCGTTTTTAACAATTATGTTAATGAAGCTTAATCCCACACGTAAACAAAGTTATTGATCATGACGTAAACGAGGCACGACGTGATCTGATATTCGGATACCATACACATCGGATACTAAATCATGAACTCATTTGTTCCCATTCAGTTAACGAACAATGCTCAGTGATGTGCCGTGACGGTTGCCCGATGGATTTAACACGCTTACCGGCATTTACATTTTGGTTATCTATTAGTTTTGCTTAGTGCTTGTCGATATATTAATTTAATTGTTTCTTAATTAAGTTTTATTAATATTCTCTTTGGTCATAAGACTCGTCGTGCTTCTTTAGAGTTTCAGATCTTATGCTATCCCACTTAATTCTTCTCTTTTTTGGTCATGCTGCCTATTTACTACGAGTCTTTCGTTATGCATTTTTATAAACATTCCCAAATTTTATTAGAAGAACTAAAAATACTGAATTCGCCTGTTAAAAAAACTAAAAAAGTCTACGTCAAACGGATCGCATGGATCGTAAAGATACGCCTAAAGCCAGGGCCTGTTAGGTAGCGAGATCTAAATGCATACAAAGGCAAAACATGTATCGCGATAAAGCTCACTCACTCTGTTGTTATGAGATTACAGTCGTTAACCATAGTCGGAGTATTTCCAGACTTCAATCATGAAGTGAGTGCTTTGCAACCGACAATATTAACTGTAACTAATAAACTTATCTGTAAGAACGATATACATACTGGCCGATATAAACTTTTCAAGATAAAAAAATAAAAAGTAAATTTAAATTTCGATTTTATTTCCTAGTATGCAACTTTGATCTCGAATAAAAAGCGTCTTTATTATGAAAGTATATGAAATAAAAGTTTGAAACTTGCAATTAAAAATTCAAACGCACTCAAGTATTATGATGAGTCATCTCTGCGCTAGAGTTTCATTTTACAACGGTTTTAAAGCGAGAACACTAAAAGCGCAATTTTAAAGAATATCTTCAAATCGCCAGTAAAGACCGTCTGTAATCCCCCAAGTTCCCAATTATTTTTGTCGAGGGCAGTAATTAAGCAGTATAAAGTGCTTGGCTGCCGTAATCCAACCACTTTTGTGATATTTAAACGAGTTTCATTACGCTTCGGTTATAAAAGCAACGCTATTACGAGAAATGGACTGGAAACATCACGCTCGACTTCGAATGACCATAATTATTATTGTCGACGCTGAAAACAAATAATGATATAGTCACATGAACGTTGTTTGATGGATCCAAAGGGAATCATGAAACAGTGTATATAATACAACAATGTTTACAAAAATTGACAATCACGTATTTTGAAAATAAAAACAAAGTCACGAATTAAAAAAAAACATAAATTATTTAGATCAGGATGTTAATTAATGACAAGACATAAACTCTATGCTTATTAAACAAAACATCACAGACTTGTACGCAAGTGTGGCCTCACAGAGCATTAGCTCGACAATAAACATAAATATTTTTGCGTCGTTACGGTTACCGCTCACCCTGTAATTAAATTCCATTGAATCGCACAAATCTACGCCCTTTGCCCGTTTGGCTTCGGATATTTCATACAAATCATTCTGACTAAGTATAAAATTAAAACTGACCAAGTCTGAATCAGACCTCCATAATTTTTTAACCCTTAAATAAGTTTTAAGGAAAGCCAGAATTGTATGTATAAAACGAAATTCATTCGTGATTAATTTCTTGATCCTATTCTCGATTTCATTTTATTGAGTGGTGCAGATATATTATATTTATATTTTAATTTAAATAACATGAATATTTTTAATCCACGCTAAGCATTATAGATATACATATAGGTTTTTCTTTATTCACTGGCAACCATTCCCTGCACACGTATTCTTTTCTAAAAGTTATCGTCTCCCGCTCGTTAGCGGGGTCTTCGTTATTATTTCCTTCACGACTGTAATCTGGCCTTTCAGCTACTTCAAACGACTTGTTCTTTTTCTTACGTGTAATTGAAATATATTGCCGTAATATCCGCCGGACCGGAACTCCACCTCTTGAGTACATCAGCTTGAGATTTCATTACTTGGCGAAGTGATTTTTTTCATGAGACAGAATAATTATTCATTTTCGTACCCCTGCTGAAGCGAAGCTCTTGAAAAGTTTCTAGCGAACAGAATGGAGGGTTTGGAATTTTTATTTTGAATACCTGTGGCTCAGCTCGGTCTCGTCACCGCGCCCTACAAGATTTATTTTCTTTAACAACTTCGTTACGTAGATGATATAGCTCATAAAATTTGTTTTGAACAGAATGTACATACTTTTTTGCACCTGGTGCGTTGAATATTTTAACTTTATTGAAGTCGAACGCGAAATTAATAATAAATAAATTGTGGCACACGTTTCTTAGATCTCTACTTAAATATGAATGTAGAACAACAACCGCACATACGGTAATTACAAGTAATAAATAAACACACAACAAAATGTACTTAGCAATCGCGCAACGTGTTGTGAAATTGCATAATATTAAAGCTTGTATAATATTGTGGTGGTTGGCAAATGACACCAACTTGCCGCAGCAGAAATTACTTGGTTATAAAGAACAAGAATGCTAACTAATAAAGGGGATTTTAGTATTTAATGGGTATGCACTTGTTTAAGCTTCGTAGAATGATTTCTTTAATTTATCAATTAAGTTAATTAATCTTTAACTAATCAAAACAAGCTACATACCTAATTATAATGAAAATAATTGACCAATTTAAAAATAACTGTTTGATTCGTACCGACCTCGAGTTTCTAATTTCTATTCTGTGAACCCATCTCTCCGTCTTTTCAAAGACCTAATTAGGTGCTTCATATGCTTAGACATAGGGGTTAAATAAAAATAAAATAGATTTACGGCTGCCTATTCTTGTAAGAAAAGCAAAAAGTAAGTAAAGTACGAATATAAAAGATCAGCGAATCTTTTTCAACATTTACATTGTGCTTCCGATAATAAAAATCGAAGTGACTTGCATAAAACTTTATTTCCAAGGAAAGAGGGCGGCCGGTTTGGCCAAAACATAGTGCTGATGCGATTTACAGACCACATCTCTTTCTACGTACAGCATTTGAGTCTGATTTATGGCGTAAAGCAGTATCGAAATTGAACACTATTCTTGACTATCTACCTACTACGCTGTATTTATTGAAAATTTTATCACATAATTTACATTTGAATAAACATAGATTTTTGTATCCTAGACATTTTCTCCATTTTCAAACAGAAATCATAGAAATGTCGTGTTTTAGCGAGTTCACTATTTCACTATGAATGGTTCCTAATTATAGTAAAGGGGGTTATTTAAATAAATGCTATTCTAGTATAAGAACGTAGTCAGCAAACGCAGGCCAGGTATGTTAGCTACGGCGGCAAATAAAGTAAGTATTATTGGCAGTTATCCATGGGCGACTGCACGGAATATGACGTGACTCTACCCTACGTGGCAGCCGGGGAACCCACGGCAATCATCTAATAACACATTTTTTGGCCGGCTAATACCATATTTCAGTTAGTAAACTCCAACTGCAATTTGTTCCGTGTAACGAGGAATAGTTATTACTGAGATTGGGCACCTACCTAAATTTTTTGTTAGAAACTTGGTAACAGGAATAAAGGATTTGTTACTAAGTATGAATCTCGATAATGAATGAGAATAAAATTTCTTCATGATTAAAGTCTCAAAACTAAATTGTAGGTAGGTACCTAGTAGATTCCGCAGGGAGAAATTTTAAATTTTGGTCGTGCACAAACTTTACTAAAAACGCTTTTAACACTAAAATAATTAATTGTCTTTTATTTTAATAACCAATTTAACTCTCGCTAGCGCTCTCGCGTTAATTTGTGAAACGTGTGCCAAAGAAAACCTATGCATCGTATCGCTTGTCATTATTCATCAGGCGCTCAAACACATACACATCCAGATCAGTGCAAGGAAAGTTACAATCAAGATTAAATAGGCTTGTGTCCACTAAGAACAAATCAGTTGTATTGTAGTATTTATAGCTTTATTATTATCAGTAGATTTCAATGGAATAAATAATTTAATAAAAAATTCAATGATTAATTTAATTTTTAGTGATTTATAACATAAAAAAAAACATTGTAGTCACGTGACCGAAAACAGCAACCAGAAACTGTGACGTCACGGCGTGTGTCGGCAATTGTTGTCGTTGACATTTCAGTAGTGACGTTTCAGTAGTAATTTGCACTTCGTAACGTCATCCGAGACGCCATGACAGTTTAGAGCGTTTTCGTGTCAAATTCAAATAAGGTTTTTAAAAGTTGTAATTAATAATGTTACTGATCGAATTTTCTAGTAATATTTAGTTATTTCGATTATACATCTAACAAAGCTAAGAATAAATCAATAAAAAAATTTTAGGACACAAGCCCATTCTATATTCTTCTCCTAGATTTGAAGTATAATAATTAATATATAAGTTTGCCAAATTTCAGCTAAATTGCTTTAGTAGTTAAGGTGTAAAAAAGCAACAGACTGATTCAGTTATTTCCGTTTATTAGAATGGATTTTATTTATCAAATCCGAAAGCAGAAATCGCTATCCTTAACATTAACGAATTTAACTCCCAATATGATAGTCTCAGGGTGTCTTGGTACATCAGTTGGAAGGGGTTGATGGATGAGTGCGGCTGTGACAGCTGTTCCGAACTAGCCGTGACACGCGTAATGCTGACGCAAACATATAGATTGGGGGTCGTCGATGCTGACAATCTCATATGTCACTTGGACATTTTTTTAACTTCCCTTATCTTGTCTTGCCCACACAGGCTGTTGGAAGTTTTCTGACAACAAGATTTTCTTTTCTGTGTCTGAATGTATGTTATAAAAGTTTGTTTTGTTTGTTCTGAAGACGGAAATATAGGAACAACATATTTGATACTGGTGGAGGAAGGTAAGGATTTTTTCAAATAATTTTTATGACGATACCAAAAACATTGTTGCGTTCTATCTCACGAAAAATTCCAGATGTAACAAAATGTTCAATTAAGCTAATTTAATTATGGTAATAGTCACTGGTGACATTACCAACGAGACAACATTTTACTGCATAATTAAGAAGTACAAGTAAAAGAAGGATTCAGAAATGTCGTCAGCAATCTCGATGCATAATTTGAATCAGGTAGCGGACCTCGCTGACATTATTCTTGTCCAACTGGAAAGTTCGCCCGCAAGCGAACATTTGACTTGTAAAATAAGTCTTCATTACACAAAACAAAATAAAGCTACTCAAAAGTAAAACATCCGCCAAGTTTTATTGTCTTCACAACTCTGAAAGTAAATTACCCGAACAAATTCGCTCTGCGCTAAATCTGGCTTATCAGAGGGCTTGCCGAGATCCTTAAATTGAGAAAGAGCTATCTCGATGAGTCCGAGTGGCCTCGAGCCGTCGACACCTTGCCCCGGCTGCTCAGATTAAAAAAGTTTAATTAGTACGTACTGCCTGACTTATCTATTAGGTTTTCCTTTTGAAAGGTGTGTTCTTAGTCGATTAAATAAATTGGACTGTAGCAGGTATCTACGAAGTTTCTGAGCAATAAAACTTTCATTCTTCATTCAACATATTCATATGTCAGAAGACATTAATTTGTGTTTTAATTTAATAGCCACAGTACAGTTAAATTTTGTTTTAAATAATACTCTCGTATCTCGTATTACAACATGTCGAGGTAACCAAGAAATAAAATGATGAATCTGTTGATAAACTTTCATCTAACAAATGAAACACGTAAACCATTTCACGGTTGATTTTACTCCCTCCGTGTTAGTCACGGTTTTACCTTCACCATGCGCAAATACGATAGAAAAGGAATGACTGGAACAAGATCAAACGGGGCCAAAAAATATGTTACACTAGTAACTAAAAGTCCTTTATTAACTTGTCCTATTCAGCAAGCAGTTTTATAAAATCTTGCCCCGGAATTAGGTAAGTATATATTTTCATGTTTTTTACACTTATACTTGTTTAAGTGATTTAATAACTTCAATATCATTATTATGCTTAAATATTCACAAAAATTGCTTTGGAAATTAATGTTTTTGTTTTAAAAATAAGACTATAAAAAATTGACTAAGTATACGCTTTTCCGAGCTTATATTGTATATTATGTTTTTTCTCAAACTAGTAGTTTCAATGAAATAACGATATTAGTGACTACTAATCACCTAATTAGAGTAAGTATTATTTGTACTTATCTTTTGCTCTTTTCATTAGAAAACTTATTAAGACTTAGTTTAATACACATTTAAGATAATCTGATCATTTAATTAGATATTGCTTTAATGCGATTGATCACAGAAATTAATAATTAATCCCTCTTAAGAGATTACGCAGTGTTAATTTGGACATTTTGTAAATATAGATTTTTATTAAATTAACAAATTACATACGTAGTATAAATTGTTTAGGCTTTGTAAGGTAAGACAATCTACACCTATCTAGCATACCTCATACAGATGTTTATTTCACATGCGCTAGGTCTACGTTAAGTTAGGTTACGTGGTATCTATGTTACGTAAAGAAATACGCAACCATTTAGGCCTACGTGTATAATTTGTATGATTTGATAGTTATAAGTATTATAATACTACGTCAAGTCACAAAAATAATGTCAGACTTCTATCTACAACCTTTAGGTTACCTACCTACTTTCACAATTTTGTTTGTTACTCCATTTTTGTTAAAAAAAATGAGATCGAAAAAATAAAAGTAAAACCAATTAATTTAGTGTGACCTAATTACTTCGCGAAACCCCTCACGTATCGAACATATTTCGGAAGGAATGAATGTTGCAAGTTAGCTGATCTCGATCCATTTAGGTGATTGGAAAGTTAAAAAGCTTGCTAGGGAACATTAAATTCCGATATGTACCTACCTAACATTTATTATGCAAATCCCTTGACAAGATATCATTTAATAAATTTTATTTTATAATTTACATAATTATTTAGTATGATTTAATTTAAAATAGATTTTCTTTATTTTAGGCCAATTAAGTAAAAGCTTTTATTAAAAAAGGTTTTTACCATTAATTTATAATAAATACATTCAATGATTTCGCCGTACTCGAACACACGAAAATTTAAGTAAATACGCAAAAAACTACCTTTGGCATCAGCTTATTCTATATCTACGAGAATTTGTAAAGACGCGCGTAGATAGCGGTAAAACAGGTATCATCGAATGAAACTAAGTATTATTAAGCCATAGACTAATATAATTATGTATACTGGAGATATTAAGCGTGCGACAAAGCTACGGGACGGGCGCATTTACCGCTGGGATTATTAACAGTTATTGGGATCAGATCGGATTAAATCTGTGTCAATTTGCATTTTATTATGATGACACGACCCTTCAGCCTCAACTACTAATACGGCTTTGTGAGAGCTTAATTCGGACTCGTTACGAGAACAATCACTTCGCAATTCGTGTTAAAATTCAAAACTGGTTGTTTTGTTGTTGTTCCACTGTGATACAAATAGAGGTTCAGTTTTGAAACTGAAAATAGTCATTGGGAAAAAATATACCCAACTGCTAAGAATTTTAAGACGCCTTATTAAAAAATGTTGTAGCTTATGTTACTGACACAATATAGATGAATTAAAGCGTGCTAAATAAATGAATAGATATACGTTAATACATACATAGACTCGAAACATTGCCCTGCTTCTGGCGCAGGCAGGTAAAAACAAAAAGTGCATTGAAAAATTTACATAAGTTAAAATTTCCGCAGCAATTGCAATAAGAAAACAAAAGTCTTACTTTAGCATTTTGACAGGGGTGTAGGGTGAAATTAGGGGAATATTTTCATGTTTGCCCCTAGCGTTTTCCTTATTTTTTTATTTAGCGTCGCGCCTGTCACGGGTCTTTGAAGATTGTTTCACCGGCGAAGGCAACATGCGTTAGAGCGTGTGATTGATCGTCCGGCTCGTGTTTTGCGCCGGTTTAAACGACCCATCGTTCGCTTCATTGCTCACCTTACTCGGAGGTACTTTACAGTTCTTTTCCTTGATTTGATTGCAGTCCACGGAACGATAAACATTGCGGGGAAATTCGTTCTTCAACGACGTGATGTGACATCACAGAATAAAATGTTTTTCTTAGTAATCGTACAAAATTATGTATGAGGATTATATCGTTAAAGTTTAAAATTATGTAATTATAATATGAAGATTCATTTTCAATTTGTTCTATATTATGTTATATTTATAATGCTATATTATAAATTTATATAAATCTGTATAAACTACGGCCTTACTGTTCTTATATCAATCTGTGTCCTTGCTTCTTGCTCTTGCAAAACTTATCTTTTATTGTCTACACAATGGATACAATTTATTTGTACAGAGATTAGGAGCTTACTCAGCAAGCCTAAAGTTTAATATTTACTTCTTCGATTTCACCAATTCACAATTTACTGTCAAATTAGGTACTCAGGTTAGGTGTGTATTTTATGAGAATCAGTGTGATGGACTATACGCTCCAGTAGTTTTCAATTAAGTACTAAAAGAGATTCTCTGCAGCGAACCGTTAATGGGTTGAACCCAATAATATCGTTTGTTGCAATAAAACCTACCTGTTCTTGACAGCATTATCATATTAGTGTGTAACATTACGGTAACCCAATAGTACCTACTCATGTGTCACGTCAAATAATCTTCTTCATTTCTGCCGTCACGATCCTGACAGCTCAGCTAACATGCTTGCGGAGTTCGAGTAATGGGAATTTATGCGGAGGGAAAAAAAAAATGTGACGTAGGTAAGCAAATGCGTGAGAAAGAAATCTAATTTAGCGATTTCACCGTTATAAATTAACATTATGACACTAAGTAGGTACCAGTACTACATTAGGCAACTAATTAAAATCAGAATGATTTGGGTTGCGGTTGAGCAGCGCTTGCAGCGAGAATCTATTAATTTGCCCGTAAAGCTCGGCCATTACAGGCGACTCGCCAATTATTCCTCTCTCCCTCCGTAATTAAATCCTATGATGTTCGCCAATCTAAGACAGACGCCGTTTACGATACTCGAATTACGGTTTCATTGCTCCTAAAAAGATATACTAGAAAAGTTTCGCAACGACCTCGCTATTTAATGAAAATTAAATTTTCGTCAAGTGTGGAAAAATTAATAACGCAATGGCCGCGACTTTAAGAGTTACGGCAATTTTATTGCGCACTAAAGAAAGGGTATTAAAATGACACTAACAGAAATAGACCTAAAATAATTTATTTGTTGTGTTATAAAACAATCGCTTACAATTAACTTACTTATACATTTTTACAATTGCACCTAATGAATAGTAATCTTTCTACCAAAAGTTATAATTTATTTACAATATTTGTTTTAATAATACTTATATAGCTAAAAGAAATAACTGCTGAAATCAGGATCGCTTACACTTTATACATTTCCACGAAACAAAATAAAGTTTGCTTATTATGGCAAAAAATAAAATCCAAAATAAAAATTCAAGTAGTCACGTAGGTACGTAGTTTACAGCTATAATTAGAAATTGGTAGGTACACTGTGTCTGTAATCACACAGCCTATTTAGGTATTTTTACAGTCAAATATAGTGCAAACAAAACAATAAATTATTATCCAAAATGAAATAAAATATTACGTAGGTACATTTTTGTTTTAGAAAAAATCAAGCAGGTAGGTATCTAGTCAGATACATTATAAAAAACAATTTCATGAAACTGAATTAAATGCGAATACCACCTACAATCATACAATTTTAACAAGTCCTTAAGTACAAAGCTTTATTCATAGCAACCAATTAGGTACAATAATACTGGCAATTTTTACTTCATTGGAAGATTATTGCTTTTTTTTCGAACAACTAGATAACCTTATATGCATTATTTGTAATCGACTTAATTCAGTTTTACCTATCTATACATAATACATAAAAATATTAGTCTATATTATGTTAATGTTTATAATATTTTAAGCATGCATCACAAGGCACTATTCTAGCGAGATTTCCTATTAAGTAACTTAAAAAACAATGTAAACAGTTCCTACTAAATTCGGTTTATCATTCCGAAATGGGCCTAAAATTATATTTTATGGCAAAATAATTTTAAAACTTTTCTCGACAATACATTCAACATAAAAATGTTAACATTAATAGGCGAATTATTAGAAAGGTATTGGATTGGAATCAACTATTCTACGAAACGCTCTTATTCTCTGTAATTTACAATTCTTGGTAAATATAATAAGTACCTATCGTAATATCATAATATAATTAATCACTTATAACTCTAAATTGGCGCTATTATTGCTCTTTAAATCTCAAACTCTGAATGGACGCGAATTAATTCAATAAAGTGTTTCCATTTAAATATAATATAAAGCTATTATAGTTTTTACTTCAGCTGGGATTGAAACTGGTTCAATCCGGTTCAGCAGTAATTGATTTTCTCATAATTATTACCTTTGTTATAATCCTCTTTCCACCATTGAATAATACATTATGTACTTACCTAATTAAGTTATTTATGAAGAGCGCAAACTGATATCACAGCATTTTGTATTTGTGTATTATAATCATCTTCCCTTTGAAATATTTACAATACATTCTCAACTCAGAGGCGTACTTTTATAATACTTTATCGCTTTCATACGCAATAAACATAAACAAAAATCTTAGTTAACTTAAGTAACATTAACTTTCAGTCGCTTTCATCAACAATAGTATACACTATTCAACGTCAACTTATATTTTATTCGCGTAACATGAACTATTGGGGTTGTTACATTTCGTAGTTCCACCGCCAAGTCATCTATCACTCAAGAACGATAGCCTCTGAAGTAGAGAATCTGTTATCCTATTCTCTCATCGTTACTTTCCCTGTGTTATTCGAATTCATAATACATTGTAATATGTCTTCGAATATTGAATCACCCCTCGTAAAAGATTTATTTATCTGTTCTTAATTACCTACCTTAAATTTGTAAAAACTTTTTTCTGCATCAATATTTATTTAACGTAGGTACGTTAAGCATTTATTTCGCGTGGATTAATAATATAAATAGTACGGATGAGTCACAGGAGAATGTATCGAGCTAAGACTAGATGAGTTTCCATGTAAACGCTTATATCAGGAAGGGCGGAGGGTCCGATAGTTCATGTTAGGCGGCGGTTGTATAATTCATTAATCATAGCTCTGTTCTGTGCCCTATCACCGGAGTGAGGCCACGATCTCATTCCCCATACTGTTCTGTTGGCTCGATGCGTTCATGTTTTTCGAGCATTGCTGAAACGGAACGTCTTAATAAATAACATGACTGGTAAAATAATGATTTATTGCTACATTATTCATGCCTTTTCTCTAACTCAATCAGATGCGAATGAATGTGGTTTGATGTTACTAATAAATTATTTTTTATTGATTTTAATAGTTGTACGGTTTGCTTTAATGTTGCTTAGTATAGTTCTCTCTCAAACAGGCAGAAAATAACGCAGTTAATAGTAAGATAACTATTAGGTAATAAAAACCATGCTATTTGAAATGTAAAAAAAATTGCTCTTGAAATTTTAGTGGAATCAGTAATGGGCACTCTCTTAGAATAAATTAATTACATTTTCTGAAAGGCTCAATGGGTATAATATTCAATTATCTGGACCGGGAATTACTAACGATCTTCATAATTTGTAGCAACCATATAATATTATTCAGTTTCATTGCTCTAAATAGGACCGCATGATTAAATTACCTACACGGTAATTAGAGCGATAAAAATTTCAATAAATTGATGACATAGACATGAGTTTCAAGGATATTTATAATTGTTAGTTACGATTGGTATGTTATTATCCAAATTGGGTTTGGGCCTTAAAATAGATAATAATTAATTATACATAGATGATTGGAAATAATTATAAGCAGTAGTAAATTACGTTTGTATTTGGAATCTACATGCCTGAATGTTTTAGAGATAAATTCTTAGAAGTCCTAAGTTAGGAGATGGGAGAAGGAATAATAAAGTTATACCTAGGTATATTAATTTAGACCTAAGTGAAACAATTGGCTCAATTGAAAACGTTATCAACAATGCGCGCTATTCACTGCATGTATTCTGAGAGTATGTCAAACAGAAGCTATTATTCAATAACATAGTACTATAGCAAATAACATACATAATACATTTTATACCTATGTATGCAAATATGCTCAGCTATTAACCCACAAGGTCCAGTCTATTTAGTCTGCCGTATTGACCTACTAATAATAAATTTATCAAATCCCATTTGGATCTAATATGGAATGGCTTTAGAGTTAAAAGTTTTCCAATTAGCTTAGTTGAACTATTAGCTTCTGTACCAGATGTGGACATTTTTAGCATCTTAAAAAGCTAGTGAAGAGTTCTGTAAATAGTTCTACTGTTTATTAAGCACATTTTTCTTTCATGTCTGCTTTTGTAAATTAACGCGAACCTTTTGTAGTTTAAATGTAGGTCAATCTGAGAATTGCTATCCAATGAAGCGGTTATTAAATAAGTAATAAACAAATCGTCTTTCTTCAAAATACGCACGGATTGAGGAATTTTACTAAAGGCTTAAGTAAATTGTATAGACTAAAACAACTTCAGAGGGAGGGAAGATAAAAGACATTTTCGTGACGCGTTTCCCTTTCATTCCTTGCCATGGGTCCTCTGAAGGGTAGCTGAACTGTGAACACAACCTTATTTTATTTAAATATGTTTTCTCACCATTTGCCGCGACTCCCACGCTTTCATAGCGCTCTTGTACTTTTCAAACTCGTGACACCAGTCTGAATACACTTGCTTGTATTCTTGAGATTTATTTGGCTGCGTACATCTGTAACAATCGTAGTAATTTAAAAACTGAAACTGTTAAACACTTAACATACATTACATTGATGACGTTACAATAAAAATAGAGCTCTGACTATTCTCCTACACAGCTCAGTTACAGAGCTTCTACGCAGTATTTAGGAACAGTCAAACGTGATCAAGGATGATAAATATTTTTTTTTCCTTTCATGACCCTAATTTAGTGAGATCTATTTTTATATAGGTACTCGTAAGTAGGCAAATAACGCATCTGTAGCCCCGCCGTTGCTGCCTTCACGTGTCAATAGGCGACGGTGATCACTTACCATCACGTGGACCATACGGCTGTTTATCTGTCTTAGTTATAAAAAAAATGACTTAAATTTTAAATGAAAAAAAAACTAAAATACATCAGATTCTAAGTCACGAAAACATGCAAAATTATGTTAATTTACCTGTGCATATCTATGTCTAGGTTGTAAGAGGCAATTAGTGTGGGTCCGAAGTAGCACTCGTATCGTCCGCGATCGGCCTCCGTCACAGCCAGCAGCACTAAGCCACGCTCCGATGTCTGAAGCACCCGCTCCCAGCTACAACAATCACGTAAGTAAGCTAAGTACCAACGCCTTTGTTCCTCACTTCTCGGACGACACTTAATTCGCACGTGCGTAATGGCACGAGTTGTGTAATAAAGATGATGATGGTGGATGCATTTTGTGACTGATGAAAAAAACCCAACTTCTAATAAATTTGGGGGGGNNNNCATGGGAAAAAGTAATAAAAGTAATGCAGCTTATGTTACTCCTACAACGTCAACTCGTATGTTAAAATCCGTCAAGCTATTTGGGCTGTAGAGTGCTAAAAAAAATTAATTAAAATAATACGTAAAACTGAAAATGCCGATATTGTATTCTTAATTACTATTCGAATATATTCCAATCTGAGGACATTGTTCGTAGATATAAAAGTAATTATAAATAAGCGTAAATTAATTTCAGTTGCCCGTCTCTATAGTGGTAATTAACAACACAATTGATACTTTTATTGCCTCGGGGGATTCTCACATGTACGGTTAGCATCCCTGATGTTTCTTTTTATTTTATTAGTCTAAAGTTTTACTTAGTCCTGATCAGCAAGGATTCGAGAAATCTAATCTTAAACCGATTTTTATATCGATTAACTTCGAAAAATTATGTTTAAAAATACAAATTAAAACGTACTTGTAACTAATTTTATATCTTCCTTTCTCTCTTGAGTGGTGATACCACGAAACGATTTGATCTTTGAGTGCTTCAGGAGTTTTTCCGAAAGCAGCAAGATGTACGCTCTGACCGTACCCCGCGCGTACGGTCCGCAGCGGGGCGCTCGCTTCGCAGATAGTCGGCGTGGAGTTGGTAGCGTCGTGCAGTAAGCCGGGGCTGTACGGTCGGCAGCCGCCTACTTCCTTGTCCCACCCGCAGTACGGGTCTAGTACACAACGGACGCAGCTGTCGTACCTGTTTAGAAAATTGTAATTATAGCTGGGCCATTACAAACGTGCAAACTACGTCATCAATCATTTTATCATATCTCTCGTTCACACCTATAGGTATATCAGAACTCTCACTTCCACATTCCAGCGAGAGTTCCGATACACGTCTGCACGTTTGTAATGGCTCTACTATAACAATAAATTTGATACTAACACCCTCACACCAATGCAATTTGATAAGGAAAGATAAAATCTTAATTAGGACTTATTTAACCCCCGACACA
>LGAG01000797.1:2089033-2110397 GCA_001278395.1 Lerema accius
TCTTACCCCACCTTACCTTACAAGGAACAATCCTTGAATAAAAGATCAATCTTTAATTGCAGTCTTTAAAATAAAATAGCTAACATTTATGTAAAGAGTATTACATTAAATAATAAGTAACTAAACAGGCTTAAATATGTGGTGAATACATTGCCCTCCTATACTCGTACGGTAGTAAAAAGCAATTTAAGATCTTTTTCGACAAACTTTATGTAAACTCTTTCAATGTGGAGTTTTAAACTAAGTGAACAGTAAAGTCAAGTTATAGCGCGTACGAATAAAAACTTTTTGCATGAGCAAATGCTTGCTTTCTGATTTAACTCAGTCATATTAAAATTAGAAATGTTAATATTATATTCATGTTTGAAATATAATTAGGATAAGCTAAGACATAAGTACCTCTTCAACAAATGGCAAAGATACCCTCTTAATGATCTCCACAAAAAATGTTATGTTCGTTATAAAAATAAAGTTATTCCAAAAAAATTCAGATGAAACCGCAAAATAAATTAAACTAAGCTTTCTCGTAAGTATTATGGAGGTTCGGAGCTAAATTACAAAACTAGGAAATTCCGGTTGCTTTTGTTCCAAATTTAAAATCAAATAAAGAACAAAACAATACACACTTGTTCCTTAAATCTTCCTGCGAAGGCCTCTTGTATGTCGTCCATGGTGTAGGTACAGATCGCGGAACCCACCAGCCCGTCGCTAGCACCCGTTGTGAATGCCGCGTAGAACCGGCTAGGGTCTTCCGGCATTTGGTACACGCTCTCTGAATAAAAAATAATATTTCAACACCCTTATCCTCATTTACATGTTGAAAAAGTTTATTATAAGTCCCAGAAAATTGAGCCTCTCTTTTAAGGTTTGTTCTAAATTCGAAAATTTAAATTTAGAATAACATTTGTGGCAATTATTAAATAGATTCCACGACGCCATAATTATGCCAGTAATAAAGTGACTAGAATACATTCTGGAAGTTTTCCTCGTTTTTTTATTCCAAGGTTTAATCTAGTTAGTAAGCACAAAGAAAGAATTCAGAAACTTTTAAAATCTTTAAATCCTAACAATCCTATATTTTTTTCAGTTTCAATTCAAAAGTAATGATTTAACTTGAAAAATGCAACATAGTTCAACCGAGTTACACTTACGTATTTCGTCGAAATAGAACGGAAATTCTCCAGGTATGCTGCAGTTAAGTCGTGCCTTCAAATAAGTGGCCCAATTTTGACTCAGAATGTGCTTGCCCCCGGTATCTTGTTTGCATACCCTGGCCACTCGGGAATATACCGCCTTGCCACAGTTCATAAACTCGACGGCGGTTTCCCGAAAAAAGAACAGGACATATTCTCCTACATCGAACGATCCCACGAAATTGGTTTCTGGAACAAAGTGCCATGGCATCTACTTTAAAAAGCTAGGTAGAGATAATTAATCCTGCTGGGACGTAAAGTGACGATCAAATCATGGATCTAAACTTCAGCAGCAGGATATTACTGCGAGCGAAATGCGTAATGAACGGTACGTGATTAAAATTTAACGAACGCTTTTCATCTGTCAAAGGATAAAGAAGTAGTAATAATTCTAGTAGTGAAAATGACGTCTAATAGCTATTCGTTTATTAGGTACGTAGTGTGTTACACTATCGTGACATGAAAATAAAAAAAGAGCCTACATCACGGTCTACTGTTGGTAAATATTTGGGCAAACAATAGTGCAACACCTCTAAAATAACAAACCGCTAATAACTAATAAATAAAAGTAAAAATTACGTACTGTCTAACCATTTCGAGTCGTATTTCAGCGTCCGTTTAAAATTGAACCTCTTCTGACCCGTTCGGAAGTCGACGAGGTCGTTCCGGAATATGACGGGGTCGGCTTTGGTGAACTCTGCGTTGGTGCCCGCGTACAATGCTGGCAGTCCGCCGGGGTTACCGCGAGTGACCCACACTGCAGTGCTGTTGTCCGCAGGGTCATACGGACACTTGGCCACGCCAAGACCCACTCCTGGCACGTACTCGTGCCTCGGCAGATGGGTCAGGTTCAACTGGGCGGAACGAACATTCGTTTTAACTAAACGCTCCGACTAAAAGCCATTAGCTATGCACGTTTTCCATTAGGAAGGTACTGCAATACTCGTATGGTGCAAAATAGTGCTAAACTATGCAATCTGTTCTGTTTACAGTGTGTAATTTAGGTTTTAGGACATGTTAATGGATATAAATATTTAGGTTACCTTTTATGTAACTCGTTAGCGAGTATAATATGGTCGAGGGTTTGTTACTTTGTACGGAAACGTGCGCAGAAGTTAAACAACAATGCGTGGTTAAACTCAACCAGGTAAAGAATTTGACTGTATAACAACTCTTGAAATAATAAATTGGAATCGTTTGGAGTATGTGGTTAACTCGTATATGTAGTACAACTGTAGTAAAGTGTAGCTAGTTTATTTGTTGAAGAGAAACAATTTCTTTACTTTTTATAAGTTTATGCTGGATTCAGTCGTATACCTGTTTATTCCTTCGTTAAAATACTGTAGTACTGAAACTTGAATTGTAAGAATGTAACTGAATTGTATTTACAAATATGTTAAGGGAAATAATTGTTGTCATGAAATGGATGATGTTATAACAATCGTTTCTTTATTTCGCTCGCCTAAGCTTTTTTGAACCCAGTATTGCATGTAACTAACTTAACTTTATCAACTTTGATAGTATTTTGATTTTACAGGACGGATAGCAAAAACATTTTCCGATTTTGTATAAAAATCGAAAATGCTGCGGATGGAAAATCCACGTTCGAAAAAGACTTAAAATCATTTATTTTTCTGGAAAAGGTGAAAAATTGCGATTTTTGAGCGACAAGATCAAAATTGACAACACCAAATTAGTTCCATGTGCCACCACGTTCATAAATTGCTTGGGCGGACTCTACAATAAAGCTTAAAACATACACTGTAGCAATTATTTTGTAAGATTAAGTGTAGTCGCTGGAATAAGGTCTCTGAGTATATAAGATTCTTTATAGGATACCGAAGTTCGTATTTCTCTTTAATAGGTCAAGATACATAGCCCAGCTGCAGAAGTACTCGAATGTGATTCCTGCACTTGAATTGGCTTTGTCCTCGCTTCACTTGATACGAGTTCATATGTTACATATACGGTTTAGAGATAGAAGCTGGTGTGAAATGTAGGAAGGAAATATCAGGGTAGTAGTATATAGTATATGTATAAATATATAAAATATGTATAACAAATTAGTTTGAGTTCCTTGGACATATTAAAATTTTGTTACAACATCTATTGTCTAAGATTAATTTCAAAGAGATGTTGTTTACATGATGACCCGTATGGCTCAATGGTTATCTTGCCGGACCACCTGTCAATAAGTCTTGAGTGCGGATCTGAACAAAAGTTTGATGTGATTGTGATGTGGGATATGAGTTGAACGATGAATTCAAATTTTCTGTTCTCAGTCTAGGGCTGAATCCTTTGTCTTTTGTAGAGCTTTAAGTCTCTACCGTTAAAAACACCTACTGGTTTTATGAAACAAGTTATTTTTTTTATCAAGTACAAAAATGTATTCCATATTAACGTTACAGTTGTATACATAATACTTTGTGTTACACATTTCTTAATGGTTCGATGCCCGCATCTCGCATTTACTTTGAAACAAACCTATTTTCCATTTGACTAAAAGGCATGTCGCTTGTAAGTTTAGGTACCTACAAGGTAATGTGAGGATTTTATCTCTGCGAAAACGGAGCGGACAGACTCAATAGTGGCCTTGTTCTACATTATTCTTTACTTCGCTTTTGTTCTTAAATAAAAATATTGTGACGTCAAACTTACTACTTTGATTTTCCAGCACAAATAGATATAGAAAAGAGCATCAAATTGTATTATTTTATATATTTACTACGATATTTAAAAAAAAATCGAGCAATGGTTCAATTGACATTTGGGTTCTTTTGTATTTCAAACAAAGTGTATTTGGTTTCTTTTAACAATAACAGGACCTACTAACAGACTACAGTCCTATTTTATTTGAGGTTTTTGAAGTTTATAGGGGACAGAGTAGGTGATGGTATTGCTAGATCCTTTATGTTTTCCGTTACATAAAATAAATAATAACAAGATAACCTACATTATTTTATTGTACATATTACTTACATATATGACCCAGTCCTTAGGGTTGTGCGCGTTAGTTCCACAAACGTACAGTCGGTCACCATCACCCAGCGGTTGTAGAACTCGAATGTGGTTTCTACACTCGAAAGGCTCTGATTTCCCTTTACTCACACATCTTGCTACATCACTTGCTTCTAGAAACAACGCATCCCGCTAAAACCATAAATAACAACTTCAAACTTCAAATATAAAGAAAATGTGATCTAGAGTGAGTCATAATAATATCATAATTATTATAAACATCGGTAAATTTTTCGTCTTTCTCTCTAAATGTAAATTAATCCACATTTTTATATAAAAAATTGGTTTAATTATAGTTAGATGGTACTGAAAATAGTTTAAAAATTTAAGGAAATGTTTTAAAAAGATAATGGTTACTTTAAAGTGGGAACAGAGCCTCACGCGAGACTAAGATGCATTATAAACCGCACTTGTGCTCGGAAAAAAGGCGCATTAAATCTCACCTACGCTGAAAATATTTTTTACCTCTTTTAAACTAAATGTAAGTGCTTTAAGTGAAATTTTAGTAAAAACGCTCACCTCACAATGTGACTGACTTATATCAGACATGTTCAGTTTGAATATTCGATCCCTGAAAGGAAAGTTGACATGTTTACTACATTATTTAAAGTAAATTGTTGCTCGTCAGAAACCTTTTCATCAGTGAGTAATAATTTTGTTTTGATTGCTTTAATATTTTTTTTCTGTTATTATCAATGATAGCATAGTTTATTCGGCCTTTCAGACCAGAAGATTTTATATTGAATACAGTTCAAGTGTATCTTTTTAAATTTATGTGCGTTAAAAATAAATAATTACTCAGGAAAAGAAATCTTGTCAGAATCATTTAATCGAATT
This sequence comes from Lerema accius, assembly GCA_001278395.1. Classification (NCBI taxonomy): domain Eukaryota; kingdom Metazoa; phylum Arthropoda; class Insecta; order Lepidoptera; family Hesperiidae; genus Lerema; species Lerema accius. The sequence continues at coordinate 2,094,082 of LGAG01000797.1, forward strand.
AAGAAATGAAATGAAAGGATAATTTATTTGCACATTAGTATTAAGCTTTTATGCTAAATGTGAGAGAGTACACATAGCTATTGTAGGTATTATAGTAGGTAGGTATAGTACCCACAATAGTAAGTATAAAGTACCATGCAAATTCTCAAGCGCCCGAACTTTATGGACTTGGTGAACATAACAGATTGTCCTAATTATGAAACATTGGGCGCGGACTGTAGCTAGGACCCGAAGTTATTTTAGTATCTAAAAACTGTTTCCATGTTTTTTATCAAACGTCAAGTTGTTCTTTATGATTATTATCGTTAGAATTGTCGGTAACCCGTGTCCGAGTATCATACATAAACCAACTGTTTATCAATCGTATAACAAAGTTCATTCTACAGCAGGAAAAACCTACGTAAATACGGATCCGTATAAACAAAAGTTGACAGAAATTGTAGATAATTGGCTTACATGCGGAGGTTCCATTTCCATCAGGCAAATCGTTACGTTGCAGTCACTAGCTCTAACAAACAGTCCGAGGTAATAATATGTTCAGGCACTAATTACATGTCATTTCGTTCGGTCGCATTCGACGTTGTTTTTTGATTTCTGACACGATAAAACACAACGACCAATAATCATCACAGTGGCGGTTAGAAATTGAATGCGGAATATTAAATCGAGAAAGGTTTACCATGTACCTACCTGCAGTATATTTGAGTAGTTATGTATACATACAGCACAAAAGTAAATAATCTATAAATGCGATCTATTTATTTCGCTTTCATAACAAAGTAAGTAAATAAACGTAGCGTCCAAGAAATAATTATTACCTGGATTGAAACTAAAATAACTAAAATAAATATTATTCCAACTCCTTTATAACAACGAGGTATTAATTAATATATCTTAGTAAAACAACCAACTAAGTGAACGTCTTAGTAGAAATTAATTAAGTACTTACATAGCCCCAACGTAAAGTGTATTGCGCTCTTCGTTTAAGTAAAGCGTTCGGTAAAAGAGATTTCCACAAGAAAATTCTCTTATGTGATCTGAAACAAAAAAAACCTTTATAGTTGAATGGTAAATGTCTTGTCTAGACTAAAACATAATTAGTTAAGAACAAGAATTTTCTGAGTTTTTGCGTAGGTATATGAAACGTAATGTCGGGAACCATTGCATCCATAATCTATCCATGAATATAAAAGTAGCAATGAACATAGGAATTATCATTATTTACAGCCAAATATGCATGAAAATAGTGAATATACCTATGTATCTATGGGGCAACAAGCTAATCCGTAGCCGAAATACCTCACCGACTTATGAAATATGTTCATTATTCTACTCGTAATATGCCATTCTAGTCCAAATATCTAATGTAAAGAATTTTACGGCTACGAGAGTATTTCCATAATACGTTCAGATTTATCGAAGTGAAATCGAAAATTTAGTACGGGCTCCACACCGTAAAAATAGGCCTTATACTCGTAGTAAGATGTAAAGTATCTGATCCGTTTTTATACACATTTTTATGGTACCAGTACATTCGCTGTAGCTATTCTAAATATTAAACGTATTATCGTTTATTTATGCATTTTGTATTGCCATTGGTAATGTAATCTACTGTTAATTTTATCCCATTATTTACTTCTGGTTTCATATAAGAATAAAAAAAAAACATTCAAAGACCCTAAAAAGAGAACAAAGACATGCCTAGTAAATTTGCTCAAAATACTCGTATAATACCTAATGATAAATAATAAAACTGTCCTGATTTACATTTAAAAAAAAAAGACTTCTTTTAAAATTACGATAGCCGCCAAACTAGATAACACAAGAATTAATTGATACCTATTACTGTAAAAGTAGTTAGTAATTAATTTAAAGGAGTAGTTAGAAAAAGGGACTCTGTACTTTTAAAGTAATATCAGTTGCAAGATTCATTATCTATTATTGGCATAGTAGCGCACACGCAATATGACGTGATGTTACCCACACTGCACACACAGAACGATTACTGCGCACACACATTAAAGTAAACCACTAGGCTATCACTGCTTGCTCACAATACTACCCCATCTATCAGTACTATTTATAATGATATTATGGTTTAAAACAGTTACAGTACTTCATTATACTAAATTAGATTGCTTTCAGTTTTGTTTGATCAATATTTAAATTGTGCATTGAATTACAAACACACGTTACTTTTATCTTCAATCATCAAAAGAAACAAACGAAACATTTCAGTAGAAATGCACTTCCTAATGTGAAGCTGAAACAGTAATAGAAATTGACTCAAATGTCAAACGATATTTATACTGAAAGCTCAACTATAAATAAATGTTTAATTAAAATATTATAGATCGGAGCATTATCCCTGTATTATCTACGCTATATGTATAATAATTTATGACGTAGCCTAGTATTGCGTCGTTCATCATAATTAACATTATCACATACCGTCACATGCCATATTGACATTGCATGCGTGGACGTTACACTAGCTAGTTAAATTGAATCACATTTACTCAGTTTACATGTAATACATTCGTTCAAATATTTGAGATGTAGGTCAGTGAAAAAAACTGTATTTATAAATATAATAGGCGCAATATTTTTAGTCACATTTCATTATATTAAACAGATGGGTGACGGTCGTCCCTAATTCGGATTTTAGACTTCATACACCGTTAGATATTGAGGTAACTACTTAATAACACACCTCATTATTTCGTCGTTTTTCTTTAGTTTCGTTTTCCGCGTATTCCAACAAGATTTTTTTGGATCATTAACTCATCGCATCAGTCAGTGCAGCGCGTCAGAACGGCAGTTAAATACCACGATTAAGCACTAATGAAGTCATTGTTTAAATATCTAACGAACCGTGCGCGATACGCGAACAACAAGCTTCATTTTCTTTGGTAAACAGTTGAATATCGCAGCTTTGATGGCCAGAAACATTTAATTAGGTGTGTTTATAACTTAACTATTAATACATGAAAGGTTTAACTTTACGCACGCTACAATACTACGTTTAATACACCTCTAATTCGATCTAATATATTTTATTTCATGCGCAATATACGTAAATTACGTAATTTCTACTGAATTGTTTTGCGGTAAAGTGAACATTATGAACGCCGCCAAAACGTAAATTCAAAGAAACGACCTGTAGTATCGTCGGCGCTACACCCACGACCGCATTATGCAAATACCATGGGTCGGTAAATACCGCAACAAGTACCAAACTGCCGAAGCTCACTTAAGGCTCCAAATTCAACAACAGTCATAAGATTTTACGTTTTAATGTGCCGAAACAAATAGAGCTAATTGAAAGCAAGCATGAATGAGTAACTAGATTTAAAGGGAAAATTTAAAAAATGCCATGCTTTAGTTTTTATTTTTATAGAAACCATTTTTATAGAAAAAAAAAATACAAATAAATGAGCAAATGTAAGGAACGAATATTTTACCCAAAAAGTATTTTTATTGAGTATATAATTCCTAGTAATTATAGATACAGCCAGTATAGTGTTATTAGTAATAGGAGCTCTGCTTAAAGCTAAGCACCTAAACCGCATCCACTTACGTTCGAATTTGTATTCTTAATATTCACCTCTGAAATCTTTGTTCACTAACAAGTAAATTGCACTAGTTTAAAAACTGCAAACCTTGTTAATTAAAAATTTCAATTTAAAGTTATATTAATTAACACCAATAAGGCGGCACTTCAACCGCTGTTAAAAGTTAATTCCACATTACTGAGGTATTATCACGGACGCTACCTACCATTATGCAGATAGCATGGGCCGGTAAATACCGCAACAAGTAAATAGCTAAAGCTGACTGTTTCCCCGCAAACATGGCACGAACCGAAATTGCGATACCTGCCAATTTTTAAAACTATTTTATCGTTTTTATTTCGTATATCAGTCTGGTTAAAATTGAAGGCTGTGAGAATCATTTGGAATTTGATTTACTTTAATATGCATCATCCATACGTTTTTATGACCTTATTTTTGGTTGGCATAATTCACACAAATACGCAGGTATTTATATCGTCGTTAAATGAATCCATTAAATCAAAACAAAAGACTCCTTAATTTTCACAGCGTATAGCATCTGCTGCGAAGGAGATATTAAGCGAGTTATCATTAAATTCAGCACTATGGAGTTAGTGTTTGAAGAAAAAATTGGTTGAAAATGTATTTAAAAGTGCTCAGTTTCATGTAGTTCTAATAGCTTGTTACGTTATAACGAGCAATATCTACTGAAGGTAATATTCAGTGCTCTCGGAACCCAGTTACTGCATACAGCACAACGCCCTTGATATTATTATATTTTAGGTAAAATTTATATCCATAGTTAGTTTTCCTTCACGAAGTTTTGAGCTAGTTGTAAAAATTCACTTTTCAAATCAAACTTTTGTGTCTAATCATTGTAAATGTATATTCTTCCAAAATTTACATTGTTGCATAGACCACGGTATTTGATACAAAAGTGATTTCACAGTTTCAACTAATGTTATTGTAGATAAACAGTACCTATAAATAAATATGGAATATAAAATGGGTTGAGTACCGAAATTCGAAAGTATTATGTTAAAAAATGAAGAACCTAGCGTATCCGTTCAGTTTAATGAACAAAACATAGCTTCATGTTTTAAAATATTGCAAGTATTACTAGCTTTTTTAAATTTCTTTGGCTACGCGGCAAGGAAGATAGCGTGATCGCGTAAATCTGTCCAAACACCACCTCTGTATCCCGCAAGAGTTACTACGTGAAAATTCTCCTCTTTTTACATTTCAGTGGCAGGAAGAAGCGAAAACATGGTGCTTCACAAATAAAATATTTCGTGATATTTTGGTTCCAAATTCAAAGAAACAATTTTTTAATTTCGTACTTATTATTATAACAGTTGAAATGAAAATCAGTAACCCTTGGAAAATAAAATAAAATAGGCAGTCACACACAGAAAACCAAAAAACAAACATTTTACCTGTCATAAATAATCGAACCCGAAACCTCTTACAACATAGGCTAAGTCTAAAAACTGAGTTATGAAGTATAATATCGGCTATCGTATTAACTAGCCGACTTCAACTTATTAATGGTCTACCGCAACCACTGAACGACTTGATTGATCATTGAGATCATATTCAGTACAATTACTTCTTAGGTCAAAACAATCCAGTACCCGGCATATTGGAACTAGATATATGAATCTATTACCTTAAAGATATATTGTAGATAAGTATAAGTAAAATAACAGAAAAGTACCTACATCTTTTCTAATTCATAAGTTGTCAAATATTGTTTTCGAGAGTGTTTTATTAAATTCTATACTCAGCTGCCGAAAATAAAGAAGATCATATTTTCCGAGAAACAACGTAGGTACACACATGTTTCGTCAATATTTTGTTTAAGTTTAAATACTTACGGTAGATTATTATGAAGAAACGTAAATATCGTTACTGAAGCTTGTAGCAATATTGGCACGATTCCAAAAAATTAACTACTATGTTATTTTAGAATTACCCTTGAGGAATTTTAAATAACTATTTTTTATTTACGTAAATATAGGTACTAATTCACCCTCGTTTTACTTAAGGAAAGTTCGGCCTTAGTACACGTACAGATGAAACAATTATAAGATAATACTCATTATTATCAGCCATTATTATTTACGTAATTTTATAATTACCGGCTGGTATTATTGTTCTATTAATTACCTAAAATATTTCTGTAGCTCTATATTTACTATTAATGCTTATAGCAACCAAAGCTTTAATTAATTATCTCTCATTAATGAAATTATTATAATAGCAAAATTATAACCTAGTATTAGTAAATGGTTTTTAGTGCGAGTGAGCACATGAGCACCTACCAAACATATCTACCTACCTAAGAATTCGCGACAGAGTTAGCTATATAGATTCGTTGGTTCGTTGCAATGGAGCCACTCTGCTGAATGCGCTTCTTTCTTTTTACCACTTTAGCTCTCGCGCTGATTTATTGTAACCACAGTGTTTGTGCGTCTTTTTAACATCTCTCCTTTTTATTCTATTTCAAATGTTATTCCAAACCCAATTGAATGTTTTCAGGCGAATTTATAGTTGTTCTCCTTGTTCGCTTTGGTTTCCGGCAAAAAACTTTATGTGCTTTTTTAATAAATATTTAATCAGCCCTTTTTATCCTGACGTTTGTAAAACTTAAAGAGACTTTACAAACAATTATAAAAACAGTCATATTATTCGATGAACAGATGAACATCCATTTTTGTTTCGCAGAACTGATCTATGATATCCTATAGATCTAGCCCCTATCCATACTTCTATACATTCTTAAAAACTACGTTAGCTCGTGCATTTTTTTTTAAACATAGGCTAAAAATTTACAACACAAAAGCAGATAGATATACACCTACTTCTTGATAATCTGTTGAAGCACAAACGCATATTTGCAATAACTAACTTGAGGCAGCATCAATTACGCTCAATTAGCACTGACACAGTGTCACAGTGGAGATATAAGGGCCGTAATCATGTATATTAATGACTTGCTAATAACGATATAGCGTTTGCGTTTAGTTGTCATATAGTCGTACGTCTCATAATCATGAACTCGGGTGGCGTGCACTTTATCTATTAAGAACATGTCTGAGCCTTTCAACTAATAGAATTTTTAATCAAGTTGCTTGGGGCGCCACCACGGCACGAGTACGCCAGATTAATGTAATTGGACGACGCCGTCACAAAGGCAAATTGTAATCCCCCTCTTTCATTATACTATATGTCCGTAACACGACACCCAGACAATGTGTCGTATTTTTATTTTTCCACCATTTCTCGTGAAGAGCATTTCAGTAACAAACGCTGAATAATAATTCGCTTTCGGAATACGATTATTTTCTTGCGGTACGGATTGACTATTCGAAGTGGATATCTGCCCAAAAGGCTCTTGAAAGCGGTCGCTGTCACAGTGCAGACTCCCCCTTAAATCGGCCGATTGCAGCACAGTCGTTAGGAGAGCTCCAAGTGTCGGGACAATTAAGTTGAAGCGGCGATTGTAAGCGGTGCCAAAGCGGATGTAGGTCAGTAAGCGTAAAGTGGACCTGCATCACCGAGGTGTCGGCAGTGTCGGTATTTGTCCTGCCGACCTCTGCCCTACCGACTTGGCAACACACACAATCGCCAGCCAATATTGTCTACTATTAACCTGATGCCCTATTACAAACAAACGTGGAGTAATCTCTACCTTTCGAGTGAAATCATAAAGTGTGCAAGAGAGCCCCCGACCGCCATAATTTAAATTCTTTGTTTGAGCTCGCAACATGGTAACAAAAGCAATCTCTAGTGGAACACTATCAAGCCGCACATTAAATAAGCGAAGTATATTATACCCTGACTTCTCGTAATAAAGAATGTTTACGTCCCACACCAGGTGGCGTTGCCGGCGAGAATATTTCGGACAGTGGTTAATGTGAGTGCACTACCGTGAAATGAGCTTCCTATCATAGTTGCTAGAGATGCGCTTTTCTAAGCTTTCTATTAATAGTTTCATCTAAGTTTTGAGAAAATAATGGATTTAGCACGACTAAAAATATATTTTTTATCACTATTACTATTAAGATATATCCATCACGTGTATTAGACATTATATACCTACAATTAGGAATACGTAAAGGACTTTTTCAGCAGAATGTATTTATTCGCTATATCTCATAGATAGACCCAGGATTTGGAAAAAAATACTGTGAGTGAACCTTTAGGTGCTCTTGTTGCAAAAAGTAACCTCTGAATATAACTTATTTTTCTCCGGCCAACAAAATCTTCTATAGATACATAATTAATGAAACTCTAGAAAAGGGAAAAGGTACGTATAGACCTTCTAATCTTGTAAACCACGGGACTGACTTAGATCATATTAAATGTGAATATTGTATACCGGCTTATACAGAATATACAAAGTATTTTATCCTGTATAATATAAGAATGACTCAGGTAGTATGAGAATAATTGTCAAATAAAGCATTGTTTGTTTTTAAGTTATCCTTAATTGAGAGCTTAAGTTAACTTTTAACTAATTAGAAAACCCTTGCGATTACATACAAATAAACAATAGCTATAAATTGATAAATATATCTTACACTCGCCTTAAACAATAACACGCCCATAAAATTTTATGTTCGCCCTGTTTTATTGTGAAACGAACCGGATTTTTTATTATTTATTTATATCAATAACTGCTTATATCCGGCATTAGGATTCCTTGTATCACGGGTGGTATAGACACCACTATCTTGACTCAAGAACAATCTTTCAATAGTCACATAAATATTTGCCTCGACCGGGAGCCCAACCCGGAACCCTGAGAGTCTTGAACTTTGTTAACATAAATGATAAAATGTTTTGCAAACGTGCTGAATTGGGTAGCCTCTTAATTCAATACGTCACAATCCTGTCTTCCCTAATTCAAATGTAGGCAAGACGTCGCGACGTCAGTGAATAAAAGCGCATCCACCCGTGCTCCTGTTAGCCCGCTGTTGCGCAGGTTAACAACTTGTAACTTTGGCGATAATACTTGTCTGTCAAAAGTGACACATTAGCTTAACGTGTTGTAACCAAAGTTGTAACTTTGATTTTATGACTTGGAGCTATAATACTAACCATTGTAGCAAACACGGAAGTTCAAAAAATTTTTATTCTCTATAATATTTTTCGATGTCTTTCTGTTCCAAAGACGCCCATCCTTATTTGTCAAGAATGTTATTTTTGCCTACTGTAGAGACCAAAAGACAATTTCATTATATTGTAAGTTTTTCTATAAATGAGTAGGTTTTTTTTTGGTTATACAGAACCTTCAATTTAGTCTGTATCTGTAACATAAATGTCACATGGTATTTTCAATTTCATCACATATTTCGTCTTCATTTTCAACCTCCCTGCCTTAGAAAAAACCGTAAAATGAACGTATAAAACACGGCGAGTCAAGAAACAACACAACTGAATGTAATAGGCATGCATAAGATATGTATGTATATGGTACATGGGGTAACACAAATTACTTCAATAAGCACGCATGATGGAAGACAGGGTTCACGCGAAATGGCGAAATTCCATCCGCGGTGGATGCGCTACTGAATACAAAATTCACATGTACTCCAATTATAGGAAAACGATTTGCTACGAATATTCTTGGCAGACTTGCAAATTTGCGTCGAATCAGCAAAATATATTTATTTTGTTGGGACTTGGGTGGGTCTCCGTATGCGTTTGTGACATTCCTAGGAGAAGGCGTAGGTTCCTGTTTAGGAGCCCTTGTAGTTTTAACGACTAAAGCATAGGCATTATGTATTCTAAAAAAAAATTGTCTTCAATAAAAAAGATTTCATTATTGTAATTGGGTATAATGGCTTAGCATTACAAACACATTACGAAAGTAAATTGTATAGAAATTACAGGGAAGACACAATTGGTATGATTGCGTAGATAATGGTACATATGATAACAAACTATTATATGAATGACTCTTCCTTTTTTAAAAAAAGCTTTTCAACGTTACCCACATGAGGGGCGCGCATTCCTGCTCGCCGCTCAATTACTTCGTTCCCGTATGAATTAAATGGAATGCAACTCGTTGAAAAAATGTTTAAATAGCTAACATGGGTGAACAATATTTGTATAGTCAATGTAATAGTAGCAAAAATATACCTCGATAATCATTGATAGTAATTAATTATGTCTTAAATTAATTATTTTGAAGTTTTTATTTCGTTAAGCAGATAACTTAAATTTCGTTGCTAATAATTTGACTGAAGGTGACTTTGATAGGCCTCGTATAAACCGAAATAAGCAATTAATATTTAAATGGCTATATTTATCCTTTACTTCAACGACCTTAGATATATTATACAAAGTCTTTGCAAGGTTAACCTTTATACATTTGAATGACATATTCGAAATAAGATCAAAGATGTACCTGATATGTAAAGACTTCGTAATTATATTACCTGCTGAAATAAGACGTAGAAAATTTCCATTTTATCAGAGAATCCTGAAATAGAAATTACATTCATGACAGTTAAATTTGAACCTTCGTAACAAAGGGTTTATGTTACAAAACATTTTCTAAAACAAGGAGCTTTAATACAAAAGTTAGGAAAGTAATGAATCCGACAGCTCTCGTGTGTAGTACTAAACGATATTATAAAGTTTGTTACAATGGATGTCACGTGCATGAAACAGGCATGAAAGGCGTCTGCCCAACGCCTAAAGATAGGGCGTTACTTCAATTAAAATGCCTTAATTCCCTTAGCTATCACACATGAGACTCGTGATCCTATTCAAGCGCCCTTTAAATATATGCCTCTTTTATTTTTAACGCTTTTATTTTAACCTTTAAAATCATATCTTAAGCTAAGGAATATTCCCAGTAATTTCTAATGATAACGCACATAGAGCCAATGTTAAAATTTGAGAGACTTGTACTTGTAGTTGTTGTTGAGAGATTTGTAAATTATAGTTGGCACATTATTTAGAGATAACATTTACTTTAAAAAAATTGGTATATTTAAATAAATAAAAAGATCTAATCGTTAGAACATACCCAGAATATTATGTTTAAAGGAAAATCTAAAAATCGCAGAATAAAGGCATTTCATGTTTGTAATCGAAAGTAAGAAATCTGTCTGTTTATAAATAAAAACACGTGTAGATGTCAGAAATGTACTGAGAGAAAAGTCGAGAATCTACATGTTGCAGATCTAGAAACATAAGAAGATCGTTGCGGACTCAAGGCACGTTCGAAATCCGACACTTGGCACAGTTCACATTCCGCCGCACAACGCCGCGTGCTCTACACTAATAGAAGTTTTAACTTTTAATTACCCTACTTTACAGTCTAACATTAATATAACTAACGTGAATAAACGTTGAATTCTCATAATATTAAATTAATTTAAATGAATAAAATTCACGTTAAAAATTTAAAATATACGGTTCAACTGTACAATCTCATGTCGACGCAGACGCGCTAACGTAGTCTTATTTTTATTCCGATTGCACCAGAAGGCGGGTAATGTTTTTCTAACATAACCTTATGTCTATTTCTTTGGGACACTCTACAGTCTAAATGGCATGACGGTAATCAACATGACAAGTTTTAATTGTCTCGCCAGTGGAAGTGGCATAGCCTATATATTTTTATTAATGATGCTCCTTTTGCAACAAAAAAGTTTAGCAGTCGGATTTTTTGTTTTTTTTTAAACAATTGATACTGGTATATTGAATTTTTTTACGTGAAAATATTTTTTAATCGGCAAACTTTCCCAACCTTTGCAAAAAAATAACAAATATGCCAAATAATATTTTTTTTAATTTTGCTACAATAAATAAAACAATAAGTTCTGACGTTGTTAAAATGTTCTAACTCGTATTTAAACGGAATCGTGACCAGAGCAATAAGAGTAAGACTGATAAATTTAAATAAAACAGAGTGAAGCAAGTCGAGCAATTCCTTCGGCGATAAAACGGGAAAGGGGAGATATTTAAATTGAATACGCCGTAAATAAATGCTAAATGAGACAAAGACCTGTGAGAGAATTTGCAACCTAAACAAGAATAAAACGAGTAGCGTGTCGTTAATGAAAGCGAAAAAGAAACGTCGGACAGTGGCGCGGCCGAGGTCGTTCTATCGCCGTAATATCTTCTCCAAATCGGACCGATTACTCTCTTCCTAGTTCCTAGTACAAAGAATTGTACTAGCCCACGCTCAACAGTTGTTACAATATTAAAATGTAATGCATTCAATGTTCAACGACTCGACTCTAATTAACTTGTGGAAAATAATATGTGGAATCTTTTTCTATAGTTAACGTTTCTTGTAAATTAATTACCTACCTAAACGATTATTGATTTTCATTATAAATGTGACAGAGCACTTTGAATTATTTGATAAAGTACCTATAATACAAAGTAAATATGAAGAAGCATTACTTCAACTCGTACAAACATTACATAAAAAACAATATATAAATCGCTAGAAAAACAGAAATTTACGAGCACTTATGTAATATATTGAAGTTAAAAAATAGACACATTTATTAAAGAAACAAGATAATAAGTTTTGATTAATTTTAATTTTCAGACTGATAAAACTAAACATTATTCAGTACGGTAAACGATGAAATGTCTTAACAATGCTTCTCCAACCTCAATATTCTAGCTCTAAGAGACTCGTAGTTATAGCGCTAATGTATTTACCGAGAGTGCTTTGTCACGGTTCTCTACGATGATTCAATACGTTTTGATTGTAATCCTCAAATATTTCTTCAGCCAAGTGGAAACCTAAGTCAGTTTAAACGGAAATTAAACGTTGGAATAATGGCGGAGTAACTAAGTTATTGATCGAGTTCTGGAAAAAATAGATGTGATAAAATTGTGAAGACGAATACTATCAAATTATTTATAAAACAGAAACACTAAAGACTTTTGTAGTCACAGTTTATATTATATTGAAAAATCATCAAATTTTTTTACGAGAATTTTACAGGCAGTATGATTTATTAACGAAAACAGTAAAATAATTAATTTATTGCTATTAATATGGCATTAATTGGTGTGGATAAATGATTTTTGTTTCAGGAATTCTACAAGGGCCGAAAGTATTAAACCAACAAGGACAAATTAGTAAACAATTTACATGTATTTAATATTGTTTTTTAATACGTAATTTGTTTGAAGTTTTTTAAAAACAAACAGGGCGATATAATCTTGTGATGCATTAACAGAATCGTGCTATCAAGCGAAATAGGAGCGATCAATTATTCATTGTAACCTGATATATTGTCAGTGCCATTTGACGTCCCACAGCTATACATTTCACTCGACAATGGAGGGTTAAACTTTATCATTTAAACTGTTCATTAATGTTTCATTTTAATGTATAGCTTTCGTACAGTGTAAAAATTAGCAATGAGCAGTAAACATAGCTCTCTGCTTCCATACTTAATTCCACCGCGAGTGCGTTTAGCGAAAATACAAAACTAATATTATTCAACACACAAAATTCGAAGCGCAAAATGCAGCAGGAGTTTAGAAGGCTTTCAGAAACTGACCGTTTAGCAAAGTTTAAGTAGAAACCACCGAGGCCGGTCTACTCCTAGTATTCGCGCAAACTGCATGTTTAATCTCCCAAATAAATAAACAACAAGCTCCGCGTATCACAGCAAATCCTGAAAGCAAATGTTAAATATATTTCGGTGTATAGTGCATACACTTGTAAGCGGGGAACTATTATTTACACCGCCTGCGTTCTATTCTCCAAACTCTAATGAATGCGAGGCAGTTTATTTAAGTACAAGGTTTAGCTCCGCTGCACCGCATCGCTTCCATTTGAAGACCACAAAGCTTGTTCCTTGTGGTCCGAGTTTATATGTGGAAGCATGCTAGATATCTCTCATTTACCTTTGGCGGAGGTTCCTCTGACGAAGAGGTGCTAGCGACTCCACGCAATGGTTAACCAAATCTGCGCTTTCTCCCGTCATCGTCATTTAGATGAATAAAAGATCTCAGCCTTTATTCGAGTACAATAATAGTAGCAGATAAGTTCAATTCAGAGATCACTTACCTACCTTTATACTGACGGTACGGTACATACGAGTATATTTATTTTAAGCATTTTTTTTATGTACGATTATTTACGTCATACTCCGAAGTAACATTTATAGGTGTGTAATGACAGAACTACTGAAAAATAATAATAATAACTATACCCTGTTAAACAGTAAATAGTTACGCACTGCAAATTACGGTGCATCATCAAAGGAATCCGTTATGAAGCCATAAATTTATTGTGACAATTTAGAGCACAGCTAACTAGATGTGTCATATCGTCAAGAAAACGAATTTTAAACTCTGAAATAATACCATAAAGCTTAATTGTAAATGACGTTTATATCTTTAAAGCATCTTGCGACTCTTGCAGTGTGAGATCACTCGGAGAGTTGCAAATAGCAAAATGACGTGGCAGGAATAACTTCCCACGAAACTCATGTGCTTGTCATGTAACACTCGTATGTATTTACGACGACCTCAATATTGCAACTATGCATTTGCTCCTAAAAATTTAAGGGTCGTGTAATATTGCTCTAAATCTTCAGATTTGATATAGATTTAATTGTAACTGACTTATGTAGGGTTTTGAATAACACTTGTGGTTTATTTGCCTGCTGTCGTTGAACATCTGAGTTTTTATTTAAGTAAAAATAATTCGTAAAAATTGAGGTGAAAATCAGGTTTAGAACTTTTTTGTCATAAACTACAACTTAAATCTAAAATCGAATTATCTTCAATAATTACAAAGTAAATTTGTTTTGTAAGTAGAACATTTTTCTTAGTAAAATTGAATGCGGAGTAATAAATGGATCCCTTGCATTTCAATAAGGCTCGAGGGGCAGCCGCTTTGATTGATTTAGTCCCGTGGAAATAGCTTTCAACCTGTTTAACATTCACGAAAGATCTTACTTTTGCCATTTACTTATCCGCACCGACGTTTACTTTTACAATTCGCAATTTTTATTTTAATAGAATTCACTGGGTCTTTGATTGTATTTACCCACTGAAATTAATCTTAGGAACGTCATGGTTTTTGAAAACAATATTAAAAAAAAAGTCACAAAAAGACTCGTATTTTTGGCAAAAATAATTTTATAACTAACTAACATTTCGACAACCCTGCAGTTCAAAATAATTTAAAATTAATGGACGTAGACATAAAACTGAATTAATATTAAATGTTCGAGTATTCGATGGCCTCGGCTCGCTTAAAATGTACCTGCTGAAATTCATAGTAACGTATCGATTAGTCGCAAATGCTATTACGGCAAATTTGGATGTGGTACCTCCCCAGTACGACAGTACGTAGTGTAAACGGCATAATTGTATCGGTAATGAGCAGGAGTAGTTAGTCGCCCCACGGGACGGATATTGCTGTAAAATGAACTCGCCGTTTTAATTACCAAAAGGACCTAGTTGGCGCCGTTGCAAGACATGTCTTTATAATATAATGGCAGTTTATTAGGATACATTTCACGCTTAATATTTGGAATTTCATAACTTAAAAAAATGGCTCAGTGTGACTACTAATAATTAATTAATTTCAGTATAAAATTTTATTTTTCTAGAACACTGGTATTTTTAAAGAGTCAATATAAGTAATAGGTACTTAAAATCAATCCCATCAAGTGTGTAGGTACTTGTTTTTGCGTGATTAACGAATATACGAGTTTTATACGAAAGTTGTTTTTTTTTTCATCCCGAGACCTAACTTCTAAACGGATGCGGCTTATTTATTACCCATGATTTGATGATTTTTTTAGTAGGTACCTATATATCTCATAAGTTTATTTTTTGAAGAATTGAACTTTATATTAAAAAGTAAAAAAGTTCAAGTAGGGATTCAATCTGAGTATGTGAGTGCCGGTTCTACCAGTTTCCTTTCTGAGTGCATCGTAAACTATGGATAGACAATTTATGGAGCCAATGCTGTGTAACCCATTCCGGTCTAGGCAGATTTACGATGGCAGTCCCTCACGAATACGATTACATCCTGTGGACCGCGCCGCACTGCTGTAACAAACCAACGTGTTCCGCTGAAAACTGCGAACATCACGAATCAACACTTTTTCTCGCACCTTCAATTGTTGCCGCTAGAGGGTGGCCATCAATTCTGAACCTTTCTGTGGTGTGGTGGTAGGATTGTGTTATCAATTTAAATATATATTTTCTATATAACCCACGTAGGTGTATAATAATAATATACATCTACAATATTTTTTCAGCTGAAGTCAAATTTTTAAAACATTACTTAGTATATTATAATTAATTTTAAAATCATCCAAAAAAATGTCAAGCGGGATAAAATCTGTCCTATATTCTAATCCTGAACATTATCTATCTGATGTATGAGCTAATTTTCCTCTTAATCTATAGTATACGAATCGTTATTCGTGCATGAAGAAAACCAAAACAACAAAACATATTTTGAGTTAATGTTCAAAGTTATAATATTAGCAGGGTACTACGAAAGAATATCCTCTATGACTGGTAAATAATTACCCGTCTACTCCTCCACATTTAAGAAAACGCTGATAGAGTATTGCACTGTAGTTTCTAACTCCTGTCTTCAAATGCTACACGGATACTATTTGTAAACTTAAGAATAATGTTTCCTGCGAAGTGAAGTCGAATTACTCTAGGTTGTTAAGTTAATATACGGGCACGCGTCGGAAACGTCTCTATTAAAGTACTGTACAGAATACATCA
>LGAG01000797.1:2115075-2134846 GCA_001278395.1 Lerema accius
AACAGATACATTCTTTGCTCTGTGTTAATACCTAACTTATCATTAGTTTTTAATCCATCAATCAATTTACTCATCGTTAATTAATAATGAGTTTAAAAGAACTCTAAACCTATAAAATAATTTAAAATTATTAGTACACAAAAACCTGTTTCTGCTGTCAAGCAATCCGAACACTCCTTCGTTATCCTACAAACAACTTTTTCTGTTTTATTGAAACTGTTTCTCTGACGTTCCGTCATCCAACATTCCGGATCACCGATACATTCTTAAAGATAAATAATACCGCTCCCGGAGGTATGGTTTAGAATAAAATAATTATAGGTGCCATGTACCTATGTTGTAATTATTATTACCTGTTGAAACATGGGTATAATTATAACATTATTTATTCACGTGCGTGCCTAGGATTTAGATAACTAATACGTACATTTATTGTATATTAAATTACGATTAATAAGTAGTATGTTGGCAATAGATAGCTGCCAATTTACAGTAGGTATTATAATGTCAATGATTTAAATGTCTACAAAAAAGTAGTATAAGTAAGATTATTTGTTCTGATTTAATTAATGGCAAGTATCGATAAAATCTTTATTACGAGTATAGGACTTTACGTTGTTATACACGTAATGTGATATCTGATGTAGTTTTATTGTTAGAAATAACCCGATGGATCACTAACCATAACCATGGGAAAAAATGACGATTGCTTTCAGATGATTAGGCAGCGTCGTTATTAGATGCCGATAAATAAAAAGCAGTTTTGACACAAACATTTTTTGTGGCTACATGTAGATAATTATGTGCAATGCAGGTAAACTTTAGGATTTTATTATACACCATGTGAGTAAAAATAATAATATTATTGAACCATATTTGTCTAGTGTACCATTATGCCACCCAAAATATAACCCATAAAATAAACAATTTTACTTTACATAAATACTGTTTCATCTGCTAATTAAAACACAAACAAATGAACATTGTAACTTCCCACCTAACCACTCAAGTAAAATATAATAACCGGATGGACAAATTAATCAACACATATGATTAATGATATTACCTAATCGTCTTTCTATGTTTATGTTATCAAAAACAATTGAAAATAAACCGTTTTTCCGGCGGGAGCGACGTCGCGCGTCGGCCGGAAGCGCCGCCATGTTGATTAATGAATGCGCTTCATCGACTTGAAAATGAACCCTATTACTTAACGAACTTATCGCTCGTGAAAAGAAAACTCTCTAATTGCCGCCTCTTGGCCCGCCAGAACATTTACTGCCTTATTAACCGCATTTTAACACAAATTAAAAAGCAAATTTATTCAGCCGAGAGCTAATTTCGATTTTCAACTTTTTATTGTTCTAGATACTTTTTATTACAAGTGCATTAAACTACCGCTTAGCTGATAAAAGGTTAATGATACAAAAGTCTTTTTAGCTTACTTTTAAGAGTTTCAGTAGTTGTAGGTAAGATCCAGGAGGATGCTACCCGCATCATACTTGCTTATAAATTGTACGTAATTAACTGCAAATTTTACATTTAATCGATTCAATGTCATTTTTCTCTGTACCAAGTATGTTACTTTTCAGGCATCCTGTGCAAGAATTTTTAAAATGTTATGAAAATGACCATGTTATAAAAATATATTGCTGCACACTCTGTTATAATGTATTTTACTGGATAGATAACTCAACATCTTAACGAAACTGGAACACTTACGATGATTCAGCAATCAATATATCCGACAATTTGAATATTTTAACTTTATTTTAATTGAATACACTGCTATTAAATTAAAAGAACCAAATTAATTAAATATTGACATCATCAAGAAAGTACTTACTAAGATCATTAAACGTCAATTGTCTTAATACTGTTTCGTAAGATGAATGTTTTAAGCTTACACAATCATTCAAACAGCATTAAATTGAAATGTCTTGTAGTGATTGAGCAACTTGATTGTGAATCATTTGTTTGATGTTTGTTCTGACAAAACACTGACTAATGTTATTCCACTTAACAGTTAACAATGCAAACGATTTGACGATTTAATGTTTAGAATTTCGTAAAGTTTTTTTAAAGATCTTAATGTTTTTTAACTATTCAGAATACTTACCTAATTATGTGGATAAAACATAGAGAAGAAATTACTTTTTAGAACTAGGAGCTCTTATAGTTTCGGCATCCGTTCTTCTGTCCACAGATAAGCACAGAGACCTGTAGATATCATACTAGGAAACTGTTTTAATATCCTTAATTTTGTCTGGAAAAATATTGACGCTTTTGAGGTGGAGCAGAATTTTATCAGTAGTATTAATAAGGCTTGGACTTAACATCATTGATTCTGTCAAATTCTCGTTTATTTCATAAACATCTGCTGAAGTTACTTATAACCCCCTGCTGCTTAGGAAACGCTGCTGGTCCGTAAAAACAAGTTGGTCAAAACAGTTTATTTTCCGGGCCCCGGGCGAGCGAGTCGAGGGCGGGCAGCGAGCTGTTGGCTTCTTACCAAAACGTATCAAAGGCAGATTTATGTGCCGCGGCGACGAAGGCGCGCGATCATATCGGCGAACTCTGCTCCCCGCTGCACTGTTGTTCTGTGGGAATTGGATTTAGAACCTGTTCGCCTGTCAATACACGACAGTTACATTGTTATGCGATTTTAAGTGGCATGCAGATAGGATTTAATATTCACAGTGACTCGCAGATTTGCTTTTTCAGCTTGGTAATGAAATTACAGTAAAAAAATACAGTTACACAGTATATAGTCTAACTCATTATGTACTCATTAATAGAATTCTTAGGCAGATAATTTTGTATTCATTTTTATGATACGTTATCAAACCTACTTTTCGACCGACCCTATAGTTCATAGGAACCTGTGTTAGAATCAAATCAAATTAATTTTATTGTGGACAGTGAACAAATAAAGTAAGGAGGTATTACAATAAAACAAACTTGTTTTAAATTGATAAATAAGTAACACAGAGCAGTGTATCGTATTATTTTCACATAATAAATTTTCTTGAACATAAATAAAATCGAACGGGCCACTCTCGCAGTGAATACGCCGAACTGTATATTAACTCATAAATTGTCCGAAAGAACGTCTTCACGCTTCTATGATCGAGAAAATAAATGGATGCACAATTTTTCGTGTTTCTCTCGGGCGTTAAATTATGCGTTTATCATTTAGGGATGTTTACAAAGAGTCTCGCGGGACTAAATTGAAACGACTGGAGCGATGCCAGCGAAAAGGTCATACGCAGTGTACTTATTAGATCCGAGTTCCTTTCCATACGGCCTTATTATTTCAAGTGCCGTAATGAAACGAAAATGTTATACAATTTTCATCGAAAATTTTGTTATCGTTTCTTAACTTTTTATGACAAAAGCTGTCAGCACGTAATAGAATAAAATTTCTCTGAGAACAACGCGTCTTTTGAACATATTTGCTTTCTACTTATATTCTTAGCACTTCTGACAAAACGAACAAGGAGCTTTTGAGGCCGTAGTTGTGGAATGATCGCTCTGTACACACAGTTATCTATGCGTTGTGAGCACTCGCTGTCTCGTTTATCACTTCCGTTAGATTAGTATGATCGAAATACGAAACACATGATTCGCGAAAGTACATGTCTCCCTATTGTCGACAGAATGCGCCCAGCGATGTATCAAAATAACCTGCGCCCGCGCGTCGCGCTAAACTCGACTTCCTCGGTCTACTTTAAATGCCAGTTACGACAGTTAAAAAGCCATATATTCAGTGAACTAAATTATTAATAGTGCACACAGTTCCTTTAATTGTAGGTATATTTTTTTAGTTCTAGAATCTATAATCCAACTGACTAAAACGACAACTAAGTATAATAAAGTTTTGCTATGTATTGAAAAAGGTCAATCATTGGTAATTAAAAATATTGTCGACATATCAAAATCGACTTACCTTTACCTGTCTGTTTTAATTTTTATTCATATTCGATAAGATCAACATTGTCTATGTTGTGGAATCATTTGTCTACATTGAGACGCGAAACCTTTCCATCAAATTATACATTCTTATACAAGTGGGTACATTTGTAACTTTGATATTGGCGCGGGTTTCATTTTACTCAGTTTACAGACTGAAATTGCTCTATCATAAAAAGTACTACGAGTACAAGTGAACAAAATACGCCGGCGTGAATTAAAAATTGATATTGCTAAAAGCAAGCTGAATAACCGGGCGGCAATTATTTCCAATTTTTTGTGCAATTCATACCTGCCGGCTTGTGTTTATGGCAACGCTTAGTTGAGTGGAATGATTGTGTAAAACCGTTGGACGGGCTCCAACGGGTGCGCAGAAACAAACAGCACAAATAAAGTCAAATAAGTGAACCCACCAGGCTTCCGATACAGCGCCGGGGTATCAAATTATTTAATTGAGTCATGTAATTGAACAAGGCTCTCTGTTATTGCAAGTTGGGGAATGGATTCCCGTTATACGATATGTAGGATTCCAACCATAGTTACACTAGTGTCACTGTGTCGGTCATTCTCCAAAATTGAATAATGCATTTGTACACCAATTAACAAACGTTCGTATTGCCTTTGACATGAGATCAGGGTCCCATTTCTACGAACATAATAATATCTTACATTTCGTGACAAAATGATATAAATAAGTCTGCCATCCAAGTCATGTCGTTGCAAGCTTGTCAAGCCAATGTCATCCGAATACATTCGCAGAGTAATTTGAATGCAATATTTTCGTGACTTTATTTTAACTTTTGGAAAGCCTTGTCCAAATCTGTAGTATTAGATAAATGACATTTTTAAATGTTTTCGGTGAAACAGCGATGAAAGTTAGTAAACCGACCGTCATCGTCGTCATTAGCATTTTTGTGAAAATTGACGCTTTTAAAGCAAAATGCCAACTACAATATTTATTTACGGCTCGAATAAACTTGTTTTTGTCACCCACAATGTTACTAGTGTCGAAAGCTGGATTAACATGAGCCACTAGACTAGGCTACAACGCAACTGATGTAGCGCTAGCCAAAGAAACTTTCGTATCCTGAGTAAAAGAAAAATTAACTTCGAGAGAGCATGTACCTCAAAAATGTAAATTCACCCACAATTTGTAACCCAGTTATGATGCATAATATCACTGCAATTAGACGAAACTACCTAAACAATTATTGAAAATTGTATCCGACGTGTTACGACGTGAGTTTCACCACACATTTCAAGATAATTACGCCGTGTCGGAGAGGTACGAGTATCTCTGTAGAGGCACAAAGTCAACATTTAGACGAATCAAACCTAAACTAAAGAGAAATTTACATTCAGTAGATTTACAGTTGAATGTGTGTCGGAAATACAGTGGTATCTATGTGAGATCCATTTAGATTCATAGGCTTACAAATCTTACATTACAAGTCTTTACTACGAAAGACGCTATCAGTTTTAATTGCTATTCCCTACTTATTTTGCTCACGACGTATTAGAACAAACCATAATTTTGGCGCCACTTTCTCTTTTATTTCTTCTCATCTATGGTTTATACCATTTGAAAGAGACTGAACGATACTGTAGAATATACCTAATTAATTGCTTCTAAATAAAAGCAACATAAAATTAATATAATACGCGTATTTAATGCGTAGTAAAGAGACGTTTTGCCGAATGTAAGAAAAGGGCCTTCGCAGAATCGCGAACGCTCACCTCGTATGAGAAACCAACTGACAGAAAACCGCCTCAAAGTCTTGATTGACACGGCTTCGTCGGAGATAAGCTTCCCAGTACTCTGTATAACATACTATGTAATTCAACTTTCTATATTGAATATAATGTAGGTAAGTGTATGATACACTGTTGCTATGAAGTGTAAAATTCATTTACAAGTTCTCCTCGTTGGTTTGATCCCTAAGCACCAACTGCATGACTTCTGACTTGAATTAAATATCTATGAAAAGGTGCAACTAATTACTCATAATACTTCGAATACTTTTTTTATTCATTGCATACCTAATGGACCGAAATTGTTCACCGATGCAACCTGGAGAAGCATGGTGGATATTCAGGCCTTCTCATTTATTTTGACGCCCGTTCTTAAGGTATTGGTTGATTAATGACGACACCAATAAAAGTCTATCTTCGAGCTTTCACTGAAACATGTACCTAACTATCGTGCGGGTTTAGCGTCAGTAAATTAACATTCAGATGAGTAGTAGTCGTGTCGTGTGGGGATCCAATGGAGCGTGTTAAGCGGCCCTTATTGAACGCGGGCGTCGCGGGTAGCGCCGGGATTGTGTAAATCGAACTGACAGACAACCGCCTCGGCTTGACTGACGCGCCTCCACCCGAGATAAATCACTCCACGTATCTCCCAACGATGTAATTTACGTGTTTGAACTTGCTCACTCCGAATCCCACGGCTCGAATTTAGTGAGCGCTTGAATAAGCTACTCAGACAGTCAATTATCTGGCGTTTCTTTAGATTTATAACCAGTTATCCACTTACATTTTGACCGGGAACTTTACTTAGTAACACGCTGCCGTGGCAAGATGGGTACCTATTTCTTTTTTTTGATGTGGAGTATAGAAGCTCTTATGCCAATAAAACAGTGACAGTCGTCCCTATGAATATTATCTGTAACCGGGCTATCGCCCGATAAGACGCTACATGACATTTAATTCAACGCGCAACGGATGGGTTAGGTCTCTCTTTGTTATCTGATAACCTGATTCAACTGAAGCCAGGCAAAGTAAATGATAGCAGTATGCATACAGAATAATTTATAACTTCATTAAAAGTTTATAATCTACAACGGCTTGCATTATATTTTTAGTTAGAGTTCGCTTTTCAACAGTTCGTTATAAATATGTCGCAAAGTTCTCTTGCAAGTAGTCTTCAAGTTTTGTAACGTAAGCTAACAACTTGATCCACATTGTGTTTTTTATTCGTAAATCCAGGATATACCCAGTGAATTACATTTTAATCTGTGGTTATTAAAGTCCGCAATTTTTTTTTTCATGTTCATTCTGGAATTATTTTTATAAGTAAAAAACTTAGGTGCATCCTCACATTACAAAAATGAGAAAACAGTGATAAGAACCTAACTAAGCATCACTGTTTTTTTTGTATAGTTAGTTTATTTATTATTTTTGTCATATTCTAAATTTCTACCAATGCTCTATCAATAATTTTTAGAGTTTAAAATTAAAGCGTGCAACTCATTAGATATTATCCTAATTATAAAGCGTTAACAGCTTAAAACAAGTCAAAGTATGTATTCATTAATTTATAATGATAATGAGTCATCAAAACCGATGTGATAACACAATACGTGTTACCGGTACCTATTTGAATATTTAATCTTAACAATGACTTTCTAAATGGTATTGTTGTTCCTGTATATCATATCAGCAGAGCGACTAACGGTGTAGATGACTGAATAGAGGCTTGCAGTAAATAGGTTAGTTTAAGAGAACGATAACAAGATTATTCCACTTCGTACCGGTTTGTTTAATATGAGATCCTTATAGTTTATTTTTTAATTTAATAAATTAATTGACTATACATTTGATAATGATTTTACAAACATAATGGTAAAAACGTAAGAATTTGAGCAGAAATAAATACTTAGACATAAACTCATGTCCCGTTCTAGGATTATTTAGATTACAGATTGTGTCATGGATAGAATTTTTACTACACATATTTATTTACATAGAGTGTTTATTTTGCCACAAACCATATTAACGACCAAATCATCCTAGGGAACGCTAACTCGAGCATTGCCTTGTGCTAATCCTGGCCGTGGTCTTTTGTTTGCCAATCCTCATTAACATGATATATATGTATTAGTGCCTAAAGGAAACACAAATAATAAACGATTCAAGTATCCGAACATCCAGTCATCTAAATATTTTTTTAAATTTATAATATTAAAGCTATGGAACAAAGTAGAACACACCAATATAAGCGGGTGCTGTCAGAACGAATGGACGAGCCTGGTGCGATCAGATCAGACCACACGCTAAGTTTACACAGACGAGTATTACCGCCGGCCTCCAACATCACTACACTACATCATACATAAGTACTTGCCGCATAAACAAGCAATGTGCTTATGTATACCGTTCAACGTAATTGACGTAACTGTTGCTCAGAAGTTAAGTCTAATATCACCCTACCTAATCGCTGTTCAAGTAGGTATAACTTATTAAGTATTATTTTAAGCAGTATCTACCGATTTTTGACTTACTTGTATTGGACGTAAACAAAGCATTTCTAAGCAAGTCTATCGAAGCCAATTATGGTTTACGTAATACACAAATCTCTTAGCATCTTAGCTTAAAGCAAAGCGTAGACCGGTAAATAGTATTGATGATATACTCGTATGTAGATAGGTAGGTAGAAATAGATGTGATAGATTCGTCTTGCCCAACTGTCAATCGCAGTGACATTCGCTAATCGCCTAAATTATGCACCAATGCATGGGATTATCTCCGGTTGATGAAATTACGCAAT
This sequence comes from Lerema accius, assembly GCA_001278395.1. Lineage (NCBI taxonomy): Eukaryota > Metazoa > Arthropoda > Insecta > Lepidoptera > Hesperiidae > Lerema > Lerema accius. Next base: position 2,123,597 of record LGAG01000797.1, read on the forward strand.
AAGATTTGTAATGTTCACGATTCCGATTGACGTCACAAAACATCGAGGGCTGTATCAGTGTTTTGTTTTGATTATATAGTAAGTACCTACACTCAGTTTATCTTCCTTTCATTATTTTATGTAAACTATAAATTACATCAAAGTTATTACATTAAAGGTAATGGTTTCATTAACGACAAAGTTTGTATTTTTTGGACAAATACTGTTACTGTTTACTGTAGCATCAATGATTTTACGCTACGGTTAAAAAAAACAGTATAAAAATAGATTTTAAATGTGAAGAAACTACAATTTCGACGACGAGTTTCAAATATAACCAGTGTGTATTACTCGTATAAGGACAGTTGCGAGACTCGAAGATTCTCTTGCCAGTGTCTATTGTTTGCAACGTTTGAGTCGACCGTTATTTCTCTGTTAGTAACGGATGCTTGTCCCATTACTTAATTTCATTGAACAACTACAAAGTTACTACTTAGAAATCTGTGCCAGACTAACTGTGAATTGTGAACATGCAAGATTTTAAATACAAATAAGTTTATAACCGCGGCCAGCGCGTTAGAAAATCTAATAAACCAAAATAGAACAAAAATTCATTCGAGGATGTATTCCAGGTTCCTTTGAAACATAGTAAATTTATTACAGATAACCAGGTGTATGTATTAAATTGAATAGCATATAGATATCTACCTACTAGATATTAACAGCGAAATCATTAAATAACAGACATTCTGATATTTCCTACACGCAATTAAATGGATCGAATCTATCGTGAATACCGATCTTACACAGTAGCTATTAACGAAACCATGAATGTTTTAATTGTGCTCATAGCTTATAGTTCGATTACTCCATGTTTATGGCTTAATTTAGCGGAGTCGCTCGCGTCGAGGCAATTACCTGCGCGAGAGCCGAGCCGGTTTGCAGCGATCCTTCGTGAGACCAAACAATGCCTAGTATATTACAGGACAGAGTCCTAACCAGTAGAGTAGCTGTAATTCGGAGGCCACAGGGGTCTTGAACGCGTGTAAGCAAAAAATCTAAATCACATGTAAGCAAATCACACATAAGTCTAATATTCCTCCATTTATAAAAGATTAGTACTATAAAACTTTACCTATTTATTCTTACGTCTCTAAGCACAAAATGTAAAATAATAAACAAAAACACATAACATTAATTTTCACACAACATTTAACATAACATTTTAAAAGACTCAGCCTATATCGCTGACGTCACTAAGCTGATAATTTAACTAGACTAAACTTATGTCAGATATCCTTAAAAGAGAAGTATTTGTAGTCACAGTAGCGATCATCTGCCTCGGCCCCCCGGCCGACCAACTGGAACCGATCGTGCATTCAGATCTTTTTTGCTCCTTCTGACTTCTCACAAGCTGAATTCTTAACGAATCCTTGTTATAGCGAACTTGCAAAGATAAACGTTCTGTTGTGTTTGAATAACATTACCGACTCAGTCACTATCAGACTTAAGAGATAAAGTATATATTCCAGTAGGTATAGTCAAGTAAAAAATAATTACTGTTATATCTTGAAATTTTTAATCTGGGAATATTTTTACGGCACATTATATTGCGAGATAGGCACGCTGGTAAATCTTACGTCTATTTGAATATGACAAATCGTAAAAGGCTGCTTTACAATACTAAAATTTATTTATTAAGGTAGTCTAGACAATTTATCCAACGACTGGAATATTTTCTGTACAATTTAAAATACCCAAACTTACTTTATTACAGTATTCGCGATCACGATATTCTTGAGATATGAAACTGAGTCGAGAAGCTAAAAATATTTGATAAGTGATTCATCTGATGAAAATGGAATCTTGCAAATGATAGATGAAAATATGTGCGGCGTTTCATTCGCCATATTCTTGCTTATGGCTTCTAATTATAAATAATTGACGTGCATATAATAGCAAAACGCAAACAAATATTTTATCATCATAGTTACAAGAATTTTCTTCAAAATAAAAACAAAAGAAATAAACTGCTGAATTGAGTAGCTTTTCGTTCCGGGGAAGTAGTAGAAACTTCTCCCATATAAACACATCTTCCGAATCAAGTTATAAGGCAAAAACGATTTTGTCCGTAGCAATAAGCTTCGGAAATACTGACCGAATTTGTAGAACTTCTTTGTTCGCGCCTTTCTCATAAAAGTTTTCGTTCCAATCCTGAATATTATTAATACTCTGTAGTATTCAAATAAACAGAAAACTTGTTTCTCTATGGAAAACTTTATAAGCTTATAGCTTATAACTTAGTGCATAGTTTACTACCGCACACCTGAGTATAAGTTACTTCCTAGTATTTTTTTTAAGAAACTTAAAGAATAATAAAATGAAACGAGGAATTTTTGGTTTATTGCTGGCATGTTTAATGACCTGTTTTATGAGAATTATGTCAATTTCGAATTTAAGATTTTTAATTATTGTATTATTTCGGTTTATTTTGATTGGAAGTACGATTAACTGCAGTTTTGTACCCAACTGTATAAAACTTTGCGTTGACTAAGTACCTACGTATCGTAAGTATCACCAATTTATAAATGTGAAGAATTGGTACTGATGTTACAATATTACTAAGAAGCAATTAGTTCATGAAATGTAAATATTTTTAATCATCTGAGGATTTTATTTTGCAGCTTAATTGATATTTTAGTTAAATATTTAAATTAACAATAAATTTACTATTTCTATATTTTTTACAAAAATCCTACATACTGCAAAATGATTGACATCCGTGTAAATGCAATTGTTGTATTGGCCAATTCACTGACTAAAATATCCGTTTGCTACTTTTAATCTATCAAAAATTAAATTACAATTTAATCGTCAATAAAATATTATCTCCTCGTGATTCATCCTCCAGTCACTATGCTCATAATACACATGAGCTCATAATACACGTCTGGAGATACTTCATCCACTAACTATTCTATTTTTGATCGTCATCTGTCTCTGAACTATCTTTATATAGGTAGATTATACTTATATACTGTACCTACTTTACTCCCATAAACGTAAATCTATATCTACAATTCGAAGATTCTAATAAGTATAACATAACTGTTATCAATAAAAAAATTTACACAAGTTTTTTACGTAGTTACTGTAATAAAAATATTTTCATGCTTTTGTAGTACCTAAGTATAAAATAAATAACCCGTAATACCTATTTATAGGAAAAGACCAAGGACAATAATAGCTTTCGGTAGCGGGACCAAATTAAACAATCGCCATTGTTAATGTATTTTTTACCGTTTCGGAAAACGCTACGTTAATTAAAAACTAGTGAAACGCAAACAAAAGTCGTAGTGAAGCAAATTGCCTAATGATTTATTATAATTGTATAATTTCCAAGGGCCATAAAACACGGCAAAAATTTTAATATGGTGCGTTTTATGTCGTCGCGTGAATAAGGAATTCTTGTTACTACTAATGATGGCAAATTGTCCCCATTTAGCCTATAGATGTCCCGAAAGAATTTGGGAACTGCTTTTCCTCGCTCCGAATTAAATATTTATTCGGATATGGAAATGTGCTTAATGTATAGAAAATGAGCTCGACCTATTCATAAACGCCATACCTACTGAGTGGCTTCATAATCTTTAATTTATGTTTGCTCAGTTCGATTTAATATTAAAAACAGGTATAGGTAATAAATAATAAAATACGGTTGAATTAATATAACGGTTTAAGTAGATATAGTTTTTATCTTGTGGCCGTTTCCTGGACTTTGTTTTCGTGGGATAACATTTTAAATTTAAAATAGAGACTCGGTAATTACTGAACCGATTTGGATAAAACTTAGCATATTTAACGCTTATAAAACGTGAATGGTTCTAGAATAGTTCTATAGTCCCGGGAAATGCTTTTGTGCCCGCGAGATAACATGTTAAAGTTAATATGAAGACTTGAATGCTACTGGACCGATTAGACCTAAGATTAAACTTGGCATGTTTATCATTGCGAGGATGGTTAACCTACATTTAATACAAGGAAACGATTTTTTTTTGTTCCCGCGAATAACAGGCAAAAGTTCCACCGAAGCGAAGCGAAGGTGAGCCAATCGTTACTAATAATAGCATTTCTTTCCCGGTTGTTTCGTTTACAGCTTAAAAGCTTTGATATTTGAGTTAAAAATTTTAACGCTACCCAAATCAAAATCACATTAAACAGAAATTGTCCTTAAGTCCAGAAGTTAAGCTAAGAGGGTTTGAAAGTTCTAAGTCGTATCCCAATCAGTAGATCCATTCAACATGGCCAATTAGTAGCTTTGTAGGATATTGGAGCGCTCATATACCGACTACGGGTCAATGGTAATCGTGAGTGATTAAACGTGTCAATTCAACTATCTTCACATATTGTCGGGAGTTTAGTAACATTAGGTAATTCCTCTTCCCCCTATCGTAAATTTTTTATTTTTTTCCTACAGATAAAGTGAGGATCGACTTTTTTGTCTGACACAGGCTGCGGTGTTTTTTATTCCCAAATACATTTAGGTCGTATTACTAAAATAATATCTTAATATTTCAGAAGCTAAACGAAGTTTAATCAAGCTTAATTCAGGAACTGCCAATCAGTTTAAATACTACGCTTATTGCGATAGACAGAATCATAATTAAATCGTTCTTAAACATAATAATTTACATCACAATTAAGTCAATTTGAAGGGAAAATAATTTAGTTTTCTGAAGAAACTAAACAACATTATTACTTATTAGTTTTCATGTTATAGCATGTGTAAGTAGTTAAAACAATTATTACGAGTACGTATGAAAATTTAAGTAAATGCATGAAAGTAATCTCACCGTCGAAATTATCCGATGTGACTTCTATTGAAAAATTAAAAACTTCTTATAAGAAGTAGTTCTAAAATACTTCTCAATAAAAAGGTACTTACTGTTACCTGTTTCTATTGACTACCTGAGTGAATACCTTAAATGTAATAGAGTGAGCGGGCTTTCTAATCGCTTCTACAACAAATAGAGTTTTGTTCCACCAAGGTCAGAAGAGCGACTTTAAATGATCTTTAATGTTTTGTTATGGTGACTCACCTCGATGGTGTCGTACGCGATGATGTGTTACTGGCCGGCAACAAGGTTGCTCCTGGAAGGCAGTCCAGGAGTCTGCCAGTGCCGCCGTCACCACGCACAGCAATCCCGCGATCCATTGCCCTCCAGCCATCCCGCTCGAGTCCTGCCGCCAACCTACACACACTCGCCAAACCGGCACATTCACCTGACACTAAACTATTCCCGGACTACACTGTTTCCAACTACATTAACTCCCAATACAATACAACAGAATACAATACCTTAAGTCAACAAACAATTCCGGCAACTTCGACAATGTTTATCTGTTTACATTACGCACCTAAATCGGGTCTTACTAAGATTACGCTTCCGTTCGAATCATTCGAGTTGAACGGACTTTTAGCTATTAATCACAGTTGTAGCGTCGCGGCCTTGTTATCTCATGTCGAGTTATAATCTGTTCGTGAGGGTTTACTTTGTTCGGATCGCGTGATTTATTAGTTGAGACAGTATCGTCGCGATCGTCGTAACGTAGCGATGAGGGGAGGCGGCCGTGACGTGCGTACCCACCATCGCCATGAGGAGAACTGAAACTAAACAGGCTCGCCGCTCGCTAGACGGACTGCTTCGGTACCGGAACACTCGCCGCAAGAGACAACGACTCCGCCGAAGCTCGCTTTGCCCCCTGACATGAATCCTTTGCGTTAGACAAGGAGAGCGGGCCCGAAATGGCTCTCACCGCGAAAGCTTCAGCCGAGTAAAGCTTGCCCGCTTCATTCGTTTAAGGAAAAGTTGTAAGTTAAAAAGTTTTGATAATTTCGCCGATTCGGAGCCGCTACGATTCGTATGGGGGAGAGTGACTACGCAGTGACCCTCGATGTCGTTACGAACATATGTAATGAAGGGGATGCTCTCTATAAAACGTAGTAAATTTACCTAATTTATGTTTTCGTTAGGATACGCACGAAAAACTTTTATGTTTGTAAGCACGCAAAAGGAAGTTGGCAGTTTATTTTTTGTTTATATGTGTTTATTAATAAATGGCCTAGTAAGTATTAGTCACGTCATTTTAGACATGTGTGCGTAATAAATTACCGAGGGTATTCTAAACAAGTCGTTGCTAAGTCATCACTGAAATAACCCCGTCTAATTTATAAGTGTGCTGGGGCAATTTAATTTGGCGTGTCGACAAGATAATATAGTAGGACTAAATGATCACCTAAACAGCAGTAATTACCTATGTTATTTATAGACTTTAACAAGCTGCCGATGTAACCAAAAACGAACGTTTTGTACGTACAAACAAAATTAAATGCTTTCGTTACGTCACGAATGTTTACAGGTAATAAAGTAGTTTAATTACAATTATGATTATAATTATTGTAAAAATATTAATTGCAGAGTAAAAAGTGTTTAGTTTTATTAAATTCATAGTATTTTTTTTACGTAAATTAATAAAATTGTATCATAACATAAATCACGAAATATATATTTTTTTGTAGTTTGTAACTTTTAGGAATTAGGATACAGGCGCAAATATTGACTTTAAATTTTATAGTAGCGTCAACGTAAAAATGTTAAAACTATTTTACGGATAAATTCAAGAGATCGTGAAGGAACGAATTAAAAAATGCAACGTTCCTACTTAAACAGCTTGAAAATTGTAAGACATTTTTAGATTGACTCTACAACCACTTGTTTTAAAAAAGTCATAAATAGTGGAGAACAGATTTAAAAACAAATTAGGTCAACTCGTTATTGCATGCCGCACGATCTTGGCATGATGAGCGTATAACAACATTGTTACAAAATTTATTTTCCAGCCCCTTGAATTTGAGCGTTCTCGTAATCAGTTAAAAATATTTTATGGTTATCTTTATTGAACTTTTTTTTATACGGAAGAAGTTAGTCTTCGAATGTCATCATTAAACTTTATGGCTATACTAGACGATGCCCGCGGCTCCGCCCGCGGAAAAGTCGATAAACAAAATATTGATTTCGTCCCAAGGGAACCTATAATCGGGAGAAAATGTATCCTATGTCCTATTCCTGGATGCAACCTATCTGTGTACCAAGTTTCAGCTTAATCCGTTCAACGGTTAGACCGTGAAGGAGGGACAAACATCCAAACATCCAAATATCCAAACATCTTTACAAACTTTCACATTTATAATATTAGTAGGATGGCTAAAGAAGCATGACTATATGGCTAAAGAAAACATTTCTAAGAAGTTTCAAAAATATTTTTAGAGTCATATACAATTTTGCAAACGTTGTATTGTATATTTCAGCTATAGGTAATTAAAAAGCAGGTTTATAACTAATTTATTATCATTACGTATGAGTGAACAGGGAAATGTTTATAAAAACTTGACAGCTCATAAGTGACTAATCGAAAGCTAATTCGGGTGTTTTATGCGTGCATCTAAATTGCACTGTGAGCCAGAAAAATTATTGCTTGTGGTCAAACCACGACAGAATTGGATTAAGTGGGAAGTGCAAATAAATTATCCAGTGGAATGGCCACAAACGCCTACACCAATCCACGCTGATTCAACTAACGGTCTCCCTTATAGACCTACTTGAGAGTACAATGTCCATGGGCGGTAGGGGACAGTGGAATTGCAAGCTTGTCTGCTACTAGGAGGAGTAGGAGTGTTCCTACCATAAAGAAATCGCCATACTGGACAATGATACTCGGTTATAACTCTGCTTATCCAACGTAATTAGCGGTTAACAGCTTGAAACAAAAATATGTCAAGTAAAATACGTTTTCCTAATACATATAGATGTAACGTGTTGTTACCATATGGGTATCCCAAGTTGGTACACAACGGGTTTACGAGCAGTGCTGGTGCCAACGCGCTGCCGATGCGATCGTAAACGGAAACATCGCTTTACTGCAAATGAACCTTACTTCCTGTCTAGCCTTTGTCTTGTAATGTCCTTTATATATTGCTTTAGACGTTCCATATATTATATTTTACTAACCTCCTTTGAAGTGTAATAACTTTCGTAAGTAATAAACCTGTTTTACAAAATAATGTTTCAAACAAAAATAACATTATCTTCGTACATTACGAAAAAACCTTCCAGTTAAAATCAGGCCAAGAGGAAAGTTGCAGAGATAATAACTCAAAACGACTTCGTGGAAAATAAAATGCTTAGGCCGCTAGTATTACGGAGTAGCTTACTGAAATAAGTAGGAAACATAACGTTAATAAGATGAAGAAAGTGATTTCGTGTCGCGGTCCATTTTCATCAGTACCTCAAGTTTTTCAATAAAAACTTTCGACGGTATGCGATTTACATACGGTACGGATCCATTTATTTTCCAAAAGATTTCAAATAAGACGATGAAGGTTCGGTTTCTATTTAAGAGGGAAAAGGTCACGACTTCGCCGTTTAACTTAATGTAATAACCTTACCATTTTAATGTCAACGTTACCTAAATGTAATCGGTTTATTTCCTCTCGATCAGAATCTAGTTATGTTGAAAAAACTTCGGCTATCATTATTGATATATCATATTATGAGATTCTTCAATAACTTGTTTTGAGTTCAGTACTTCGCAAACGTAAGTTTTGACGTAATCATAATATTATTATGACATTTTTAGGTATGAGATCAGGTGGATTTCCACACGACATTTTTCGTCCATAACTTATTTCTAGAATATACTCGTATATAAAATTGAAATACAAACGGGTGGTTAGGATCCAATAGAATATTTTTGCGCACCTAATGTTATGACTATCTATACATTTTAAAGGGTATTTTACATAAAAGCTAACTTAAAGAAATAACTTTTGTTTACAGGTCCAGGCTCAGGGTCTCCGACCTCACGGATCCCTCAAATTCCTGTCAAATTTTACTTTTAAATCTATCGAAAGTTGAAAAACCCGTTAAAGGCCCGTAATTTCGTTCCTGCCAGGGACACCAACATGTTTTAAAAAATTCCACAAGTAACCTACAAAATACTAGAGTATCTATCACTGTTTGGAAGCAGTGATGGGCTTCCTCGCTTATACGTACCATGCACATTAAACATTATATTACTCTAGTGTTGCAGTTGCTACCGGTTTTAGTGCAAGGCGAGCACAGTAATACCGGCATAAAACAAAATAACACGCACATTGAATCGTAAAATAAGGCAGACATCTCAAAGATAGTTAATCCAGGACTTTAAATAATCTTAAGCTACCTTTTATATAAAGATAAGTTTGTAAGACATTTTTACCTACAAAACTTAAAAGAGCGTTCCTTATAGCGATTATATTTTATATTCTCAAAAAAATTACATGAACTTAATAATAATTACACTAACTTGACATAAAAAGTCGTCATATTTATTAAAAGCTTACGGGAGCTTCCGTAAAGCGCGTAATATTAATGAAGAATAAAGTTGTCAATTTGTTTTCAACATGGGTTCATGGCCGAACGTCGAGCCGCTTATATTCGTCGAAATAAAATGAAAAAAGAATTCGCTGCACTCTCATGACTCTATATTTTTTGCAGTAATAATTATTCACAACTGTATAAGAAGTCGTAAAACTTAAATGACGCACAACTCGAGTATAAAACGTCCGTGCTAAATATATCTTAAACATTTAGGACTTTAAAACTCAGCTTTCAGCCTTTTATTGTGCGACTATTGTACATTAGTTACGCTAACGATAAAGGTGATTAACTGAGACACAACGCATACTTAGGTACTAGATAGATACAATGAAGAGTTAAATGCAAGAAACTATGTAGGGGTATTTTACACGAGAAAAACATGAGTATTTTACTAAATATTGATTTTTATTAGTTTAAATTAAGTTTATTTTAAAAGTTGATGACAGCCAGTTTTATATTCATATTGGTTAAACGTCTATTAGTGGCTATGAAAACTTCATATTGACTTTATGCGACAATGAACTATGTTATATTCTGTCCACATCGAGTCAATTAAAATAAACTAGGTCGAAATTGAGTAGAATATTTTTATAGAAAATGGACAGTTTCACTTGATCTTTTAACGAATTATAGGTACATTAGGTAGACACCTAAATGCTCTTTAAGTACTGACGATAAAGACAGGACCGTCTCACGGAGTTGAAAACATCTGGTTACCATATCGTAAAGCTCGCAATATAAATAAAGTATAAAGTTGCTGGAGCTTAATACATTCAATTTGTTTTCAGCCAAGGTTCAGCTACGATCGACCGCCATTCTGCAACGATAAACAATGCTGCAATAATTATGCTCTCAAACAATCAGAAATCAACTCGCTCAGAAAAAATACTACCTATTGTTTATGTCATTATGCCTCTCATCAAATGCATTTCTAAATAGGTTTTACAATGCCACCAAGTGATTTTTAAAACGTAAAAGGTGATTAAAAATTGTCGCCAAATAAATAAAAATTGTCGAGTCTGCAATATTATAGGTGTACACATAAGGCTTTATTACAAATTATTTAAAAGTATCACACATCGTTGTCGATTCGGACCAGTTTTTACTCTAATATAATGTTTAAGTAAAAATATAGATCCACTGTAAGCTTTTTAACTTCAATAATCTTATTTTACTTAAACTTTGTCTTAAGAAGACGGGATTACCTAAAACTTTTAGGATTGACTTTTGTCTCAAGTTAGATGTCGCTGTATACTTTACAAGTGAGTATTACACCTTTGTTTTAAAAAAAAGTCTTGAACTAATTATGCTTTTTTATCCCATATATTGTTTTACGTGTGTCAGGATCAGGAATTCAGTATTCTGTTTATCTATTCGTAAACATTTAAGACTTAGATACCTATGGCACTAGGTATATTCTTGAACTTCCCTTTCTTGACTCTATAACTTTTGTTTTTCTTTATAATTTCTTATCGTTGCTCTCAAGTTCTAAACAAACTATAATTACCCTTAATTACTTTCCAGTTACTTTATTTAATTAAACATCAAACCGTGAAGACTAAGATAAAAACATCAGCACATATCAGAATTAAACTATGCTCTGAAAAAAACATTTTTTTTTGCCCTTAACTACACGTCAAATCTAACTATCCAAAAACCTACCTCATCCATCTCTTAACCCCTATAAGTAATAGTTAATTTGAAGAAACGTCGTTATAAATAAAAAGCAAACAAAACAGCCAGTGTAAGTGTTTTAGCTGTCGCGACACACTGAGATACATCAATCACTGGT
>LGAG01000797.1:2134898-2149909 GCA_001278395.1 Lerema accius
GAAGTCGACGTGAGACCCCGCCAAGGATAATCTCCGGCCACCTTCGACATGAGAAACTTTATCTCCTCGGTAAAGGTCACATCGTATTTCAACTTATAATGCACAAATTGCTTCTCGTTCAGTGACTTTACATTTTTTTAGGGTTGTTCCTACGCAAGTAGGTACTAATCGCGTCGTCTAACACACGCATTCATAAAATGTATATCCCAATTCCCCATACAAAGTACTCCGCGAATAATTTTCTTTATCAAAGAGTTGCAGTTTAACATGGTGAAAAATGGAATGAAAAATTTCATTGCTCATTACGTAGTTAGTGACAATCAAGGCGTCTGCATTACATTTTAAGTTCCTACAGTACTTTAGCTTATTTTGTTAAATACAGATTTTTGTTGGTACTTATATGTATACTTATTTATATTTAAAAACAATATCTTTTGTTCCTTGTTGTAAGTACAAGGGCATTTTCTCTCTCTCTCTAAAGTAACTTGACTTGCAAAACGTTCAATTACATTCAGCAACAATGAAATTACAAGGCCATGCTACGGATCCTGGCTTCTGTTAAGTCCAACAGAGATACGCTTCGTTTAACTATGTTAACATGACTAATGGGACCGGTTTTACATAAAATAAGTGACGCTGCTAAGCTAAGAGAAGGTCAAATTTTCGAATATGCTTCCAAATTGTAATTAACATTTGGTACAGCTTTATCAGTGCTCCAATCTGCACGAGTTCGAGGAATATGGATTTCCATATTCAGAGGATAACCTACATTGGACCGCTAATTATTAGCGGCTAATGATAACCTTACCCTGCCTTTTTCACTAAGTAGAGCAAATTAAATACATGCCTCATAGTTCCATAGTCCGATGACTGCAAGATAAAGAAAACTGCTTGAATAACATTCACCAATAAAACTGAATGTTCTTAGATTTTTCTAATTATAAATCACAAACGTAAAGTACCTACCTACCTAACTAGATACAAGTGCAATTTAGAATTTAAATGTTTATAACCGATCCACAATACAATGTTATAACTAACAGCCATTAATATTGACGTGAGCAATGGGTTTAAATTTCACATAAAGTGCAAAGTGAGGGAACTTAGGCGCACAGCGAAGTGGTCCAATTTGCATGTTTTATGCATGGTCCGCGGACAGTGCATGGCGCGTACGTATATAGACTCTTTGAAAATTTTATACCCTATTCCCACAAATCCGACCTCGCTGCATTTTATGAGACTACGTTACGTGTTTTCCGAATTGGTATTGGTCTACTTCGCGGAAGGCGAAGCTTATCGATACATAAAAGTAGTAACTGTTGACTTAACTAAGGAGTAAACGAATCCAGTTAACGTACGTTAACAATTTTTGACTGTTTATAAAAATTTACTGACAAAATTGGATTCCATGGAATACGAAATGAAACACGAGCTCCATTTATCTTTATTGCCCAATAGTCCTAAATCATAAAATTCTATTGGCGATTCGCATATTCGTTGAATGCGTTCTGACACAGACGTATGTGCGAGGGAAATAGCGATGAAGACAGTACTTTCATGAGGCAATTCACTTTGTTACAACAACACCTGACACCGATAGCTTGTGGTGTAGCATTACGACACTTGATGTTTTTATTTTTGACTGGGATGTCGGTAATCGTCGGATATACGCTGCAGAAACAACCAACTTTTAGAGAGAAGCCATCGGTCGAATATAGCACTAGCTAAATTGCATTGTTCGTTTTATTGCAAGTGCGGATGGCAGAGCTCCCACAGGAATTATTTACTATGTAACAGCACATGCATTTTATTTTGATCGTTGATTTCCGTGTGTGAAATCTTTCATTTTGTTCATCCGACACGGGTCATAAATTTAAATTTTCAGCCTAAAATCTGTGTTGTAATATTTTGTGTATATCGACGCTTTAAACTTATTTTAAGCTTAGATACTGTTTAATAGCAACTTACCTAAGCAAATGACTGAAATATTGACAGTCATTAATTCTTGTGTTTTAGGCAGAGGTTTTAGGTATATTTCCTTATTTTTTAAATACTTAGTTTAAAAAATCTTACGTCCTTTCTGAGGTTTTATACTATTTTTATCGCTATTTCACCACGTTTGATCAAACGATTTGGTCATATAAAGTAACAGACAGACAGACACACACATTCTTTCGTATTTTTCATATTAGCAAGGGAGGAAGCTAGAAATATAGTATATTTAACAAACATAAAAACGTTAAAATTTAATTAAAACCGTAGACATTTTTATTCCAAACGTTTTAGTCTAAAATAAAACATTCCGAATGTGCATTAGCTTAAAAAATAGGATGCGCCAGTCGTATTTTACGTTAATTCTAGCTATGAATCCGCGGATCAATGTGCTATTCAGTTATAAACAAAAAACCGAAAATAGGTACACCAAAAATAAATTTACAGTAAACAGGTTACCTACATCTGAAACGATTCTGTGATGCATTGACGGGCTGTATAAGGAATTTCCTCGTGACAACTTTAGGAGTGTGGCTGTGACTTTCAATTTCGAGCTGAAAATCATAAATGTTAGCTATTCGGAACTTTAGTGTTCAGCTTGAATATTAAAGCGCTTATATATTGAATAAGCTGTTGTGAGATAATTTGTTTTAGTGGTTTAGAAATTGTTAGGGGTCGTTTCCCCCTTCGAATAAATATTCTCTGTGCATTTGACATTTTTGTTTTTAATGAATTCGCAATAGAAAAAAATATTCAATGGATGTATTAATTATTTTTCGAACAATCTGAACTATACTCAGTAACATGAACTTGTTAAGTTGTTATAAATTATTTTATATGTTAGTAATTACATAACAATTTTGCTATGGTTTTTATAATATTAACCTTGATTAATATTATTTTCGTGACTTTCAGCTTGGTATGTAGTTCAAAACCCTTTTACGGCTTTAATTCTCACTTGCTATGGATAGCGACAAATATCTAACACGAGCTATTCCGGCCAATTGAGCCAATCTTCCAACTATGAGCCGTATGCCACTATGTAATGTTATATAATCAAGCTACTACGAGGCTACTACACTGTAGGTAGAGCTACATGGCATGATACTTTGATTGTAGAGTACTTTCAGTCTTGAGGCGGATATTGCAGGAACACAGGTTAAGAATTTGTAAAATTAGAAACTCAGAAAGAACTAATCTCATACGACAAACAATTACCTTATTCTTCAGGCAAGTTATAACTTTATTTTCAAACATCTAATATGGTTAAAATATTATCAAATTATTGCAGAAACTCAAGACAAAATTTCGGATCATCTGGATTGATATGAAAGTGATCAAGGTAAGTAGAACATAGCTACCATTGGCCTCGAAGCCTTGTATCAGTAATGAGGATGTAACGAGGCGAGCGCTCACCTTGCTCGGAGAAGGCGATACATCGTTTATGCAACATGATGGAACACGTCCCGGGCACTTGGGAGCGCGCCCATTGCAAGGGTACATCAGCAAACACTACTAGCAAATATTGCGGACCAACCGTCGAAATACCGTCGACTCTACGTTAATTTGAATCTAGATAATTTTTTCTTATTACCCTCGATAATCAATTTTACTATTTTCTTTCATAATTTCAACTTAAAGGAATATTTTCTTGCCCATCAAATTGCAATAATTTGAAGTCTAAGTGGTCAGTTGGTGACGATTTCTCGGCAGACCTCAGCAATATCAAAAAGTAATCGAAAATATTCATGGATTGTGACGAGGCCATACTATGTTAACAAGTAAGTATTTACCTTAATTAGGTATATCTACAAGTGTACCTAATACATTGTAACAACTTGTAAATTATAAATTATACTAATTGATATTAAATATTTTTCAATAACATCCAAATAACTCTACCGATATTAGAAACATTATAGTAACTAACTTCGGAACAAGTTGCGAGTAGGTTTCGAAGTCTAGATAACTTTTCGAAATAGGAAATGAACGGCGGTAAAGTTTAAAATTGATACCTTTCTCAATAAATAAGTATGATGCTGAATGTAACATCGAAGTGTTAAGTTTAATTAAATTTGAGGTGTAATATAACTTTTCAGATTGATTTACTCAATGAACAATTTTTATAAATGAAAGCAGATGAAAATCATGAATAACATAGAATTAATGTAATCATGCAATAAACCATACAAAACGACTTCTAGATATAATATAACAAACTCTTCTAAAAATCAAGACAGGTACCTAACTAGTTCTGTTAGTATTAGTATTTTTTTAATTTAAATTTTACATAAGCACAATAATTACCTATTTACCTACATTTTTACTTAACATAGTTAAAGTTTAATAGCAAAAATGCTTCAAGTAAAATATTAAAATTACCAACTCCTGATATATTTTTTTAATTTTTATTTAAGCAACAATCTTGTTAATTCGTTTTTAAAATAACTATCTTGAAAGTCATTAACTTGACTCGCAAATTATTGTAATGATCGAAAAATATGAATTACATCCAGCTGTAGGTACAACGTATAATTTTTTACGTATCTACACGAATGATAGTAACTCGAGTAAGTCATTCGCTCGTACGCAGCTAAGCCGTTGCCATATATAATGCCATTGCTCTAAATCCTCGGACTTGCAAGTTTGATTAGACTTCCCTTGAATGCCACAGGGATAGCACATCTCATAAATGTTTACTGCCGGCTTACGAGTCGCTATGACCTGTCTAGAAATATGTTACATGTATTTAAAAAAAATATGGATATTAGGTAGGACTGGCTGGTAACAGTGGTTATTTCTTTTAAACATTCTATTGTTTTGGAGCTGTCAGATTTAAGGTGGATGCACAAAATAGAGTAAAGTAATGTATAATTAAAAGTGGTTAATTCAAATATTTATTGAAGGGGACATATTTTATTACAATCCTGGCGCAGTGTAATAAATATTAGTTTATTTGGCCACCGCTTGCTACGACAGTTCTTACATCTGAGTAAAAAGTTCAGTTCATTAATCCTTGTAAAGTTGTATTGTTGAGATGTAAAACTATATTGAAACTTAATGAATCGAATGGTGTATGTATTGTTTACATATTTTCACTATATGACAGGGTACTTCTTTACCTATTCAATCATAGTCAAATTTAGAATGAAAGTTATCATTGCGTCATTTAGGTATAAATTTGTCTGTAGACTTAAATATCCATTGTCTCTACATTCAAAACTCGATTAGATTAAAACTTTACTAAAATGTAATTATAGAATTTTTAATTCAAATATGATCATTTAAATAAATCCAGCTTCGTAATATCGACGAGTTCAACAAATGAAAGTATATTTGCAAACTACTTTTCATTATGCTTCAGTGGCCTTCATGCACCTGCTTCGTATATTGCGCATTTTGAGTTCGCCCTTGCCCGAGTTTCCAGAACATCGGCACCAAATGAACTCATTATGAACTCATCGACGAGTGAGTGAGTAATTCTCACAGTTCAACAGGCTCTTTCAAAGGTGCCTACTGCCTACTACTAGACATGTGAATACACGTCTATACCTATATTGATTTAGGCTGGAAGCTTTTATGATACGGTAACATGTGTGACTTTGATGAGAAGAAATGGTTATGAAAAGAAGAAATGATTCATAATAACCTCCTCCTTTTCTTTGAAGTCGGTTAAAAAGAACACAAATTGTATAGAAACGTTTAAAGAGTAGGACATGAATTCTTAATTTTGGTGACTAACAGCATATTATACCTAACGACAATAGTTCTGGTACGTACACAGAGTACACAAAATTCGTTAATTTTTCAAGATTTCTAAAATCATGAGCAGTACGAATGTGAATTCAGATTAAGTCAACGATTCAGATGACTTTAATTCACTTAAAACTCGCTTATCGATACCTTTTAAACTTTTTTGTTGTAAGTCAGTAGTGTCGCTACCTTTCTTATTTGGATCCGAACTCACACGAGACAAATTTATTTTCTTATCAGCTTTAGGAAAAACCGATCATGCGATATCGAGCCACGCGCAGTGTAGAGTTACGTAGTTATTAGTATGGTAATGGCTTATTAAATACTAAAACAGAAAATATATTGAATTTTTACGTTCATTAGACGTTGTTAGCTAGCATATTGTTTTAAATCTTGGTTGAGATTTAAATTACTGGCCATAATCACGTATAAGAGCAAGGTAATAAAGAAATCTCTACGCCTCGCCTTAGATAATATACGAGACCCATTCCTACCTCCTATAAAGCTATAAGGCTCAACTTAGATGCCTAATGAATATTACAAAACAGTAATCCCGACTAATAAACCAATAAACGACTGATACCCTATCTATTTTGGTTTAAATAGCAGAAATGATTCAAAAGGTCAAAAGAATTACTTTCACCGTATATCACGTTACTAAACGAGTGACAGCGTGCCATTATAGTGTCAGAAACCGATAGCTAACATCGTCCTAACCTTTACAGCTGAGCTTTACAAAGAAGAATTTAGATTTATAGTGCAGATTATTATGTTACTAAGGCGCTATTTCTATCTATTTCTGTAGTCAATACTTACAAAGTCACCAATAGAATTAAATTAAATTTTTGTTCTTTAAAAGTTTTTGAAATATTTCTTACTAATTTTAAATATTTTCTAATGTAAATATACTAGTTTAGATAATTACAAAATATTGTTTCTTTAAAAATATAAAAGTGTAATGAGAAAAACCACGGTAATCATAAATAAACGTTTTTTAATTGCATTCAAACATCGAACAAAAAGTGCCAAGCAAGTCTATGTACCAAATAATTTAAAGGGTTTAGCGATGTCCGTGTGGGTGAAGAAGTTTCATAAGCCTGGTTTGCCAACGTCGCCGTTGAGTCTCACTGCAAGGCCTGATCTCTTCCGGTTCATCGGGGAAAGATGGCGGGAAATACATACTGTAAGAAATACAAAACAGAAAATCTTTCTATTCTATTACTTTCTTACTTTTACATTATTTAGATAAAGCAGAGCAATTGTTGCACGTAGCTTTATTGCTAATAACGTCTACGTACAGCTAATTACACAAAATGTTGGTGCTGCATTATTTATCTAAATCCATTCGTATCCAAAAGCAATGCTTCAAAATCCAAGAGATGGTAGTTACCTAACGTCGTAGTCTCCATTGCTTAAGATGTTTACTTACATTCTAGACTCTTTTCGTGGCAACACTATATCCGGGTACAATTTTCGAGCCGCAGTCTGACTTTTTCTCATTGAGCTCGATGTGCTGGTTCTTGAACTGCCATAACTTTGAGAAGACCTACAAAGTATCTAGTCTTTTAAGCAAAGATTACGACAATCAGACATCAAAGGTACTAGCAAATTGTTCGGTCAATTAGATGCGTTTAGTATTCCTCACGAAATACGAGTTGACGTGCGTCACGCGATTGTAATTGTGGGTAAATCCCTCAATTTTGCTTGCTACCCACAGACACAATATTGTTAAGAAAATATCAAAAAGAAATCGATATATTTCATCTGTTAGATATATTTCTTTAACTTGCTAAAGTGTTACCCAAAATATAAGTAGGTAGGTACCTACCTATTAGTATACCCATTAGTTAATCGTCTTCCGAAACACAAGATTTCTGAAAAATACTCTATACCACTAATTATTTATTACACTGTAGATTGTCGATACTAACATTGACGCCTTGGATTTGGATTTAGATTCAGAGGCGGTCGGCAAAGGCCTTAACATGGTATCAAAAGCAGATCGCGCCAAGCCAACCACTCCCAACGCTAATCCTAGTTTAGATAACTCTTCTTCAGGGCCGGCTACGGCATGCATCATGTATAAAAGTCGAGGAGTCACTCTGCAGCAGAATAAAGCAAGTATTTTTAAGTAGGCGGGAACATCAACGCAGGGCTAATCCAATCCTTGCAACACGCATTACCAATGCAACGTAAAATTAGCCGTACGTGAATGGATCGGTGATTATCATTCAAGCTGAGTTGCTAGTTAAAAAAAAATAACCCTTAAAACTCCCGGCTATTCAACTTACTGCGTGCACTTTATTACACCTAATCCCATCATGCGGTAGTCGATCTCTCTATGGCAAAACACGTCGTTCATTAGGGGAGATCGTGTATTAAGCTTCTTATCGTGTCGAACACAATGCCCCAATAGTACTGCGCGCTCTTCTGGTGCCATTTTAGCTACATAATTTGTATGTAACATTATGTTCTACCGAGTTGAATATCTCCGATTTAAATATACGATTCACCTCCAGTTCTATAACCAAATATTGAAACTTATCAATCTTTAAAAAGCGAGGACATGTAATTCCTAATCTTTGTTAGACAGAGTTATCTATGCAACTAATTTTAAAAGTGATACCCTTTAAGTACCCAATAAATAAGTTACTACCTATCTACCACTTCCATAGTTTTATTTCTCATGATAATTTTTGACTCGTCTAAGCTAATTTTATTCATTAACGCTATGTAGCTTATCATTACCCATGCCATTGTACAAATATTACCTTAATGTGTAAACCGAACGTCAATTAGGCTGATGATTGAGTAGGTCGGTTTAGTTAACAGACTTGAATATTAATTGAATGGAAAATTTAATGGAAATGACAATAGGAAAATGCATATGAAATTGTTTACACATACTTAACGTGTAAGATAAATTATTAATAGTTAGAAGTAAGTGTTACCTATCTGATTAAACGATTTTCGGCCTAAAGCCAACCAAACAATTTGTACGCAAATCCGAAGTAGAGTTTCAAAAAGCCTCGCATCTTTGTCTGACAATGATCGTCTTTTTTTCTGCGGCCCCATGTGGTGGAACTTTCTAGTGTCTCCTCCGCCTACAAAACGGTATTATGCCATCAATGAAGATACTAGATACAATGCCATTCATTTAATTACAGTCCCGTTATGCTCTTTATGTAGGTACTTCTGCCCCCGATAGTAAAAAAGACGTATCTAACACTTTTTCCAAAATTGAGTTATATATATTGCCGGAATCAGGAAAAAGAGGCGCATCTGCCTGTATTTTTTATATTTCGCTAACTACCTCCTGTGCGATTTTAGCACAACGAAAAAGGGCGCTTCTGTACACTTTTTCACATCCGATTGAAGATGAAAAGACGATTTCATGTGAAACTTAATTGAATAGTCGCATTTGTGTAGATGATGTCCTAATACTTTGAAATTTCATTTTAAGTTCAGTTATAAAAAAGGCGCATATTTGTTTTTATTTATAAGAGGGAGTTAAAAAGACGCAAATATTCATTTTCGGCTAATGAACTAATTGAAAACCGCTATCACATTAAGCAAAAAAAGCGCATCTAACCATTTGTGCCTTATATACTTCGTAAAATTGTTTTAGCGTGGGGCGCATTTGCCATAAACGGCTTTAAAATTTACGTTGAATAAAACATGCAATATGATACTTAACAAGAAAGGCGCAAGTGCACAAAAACGACCTTTTTTCTTAAAATTGTGAATCAAGCATGGGTCAGACGGGGTATGTTTAGTAAAGCGCATGACCAGTTTCTATGTCATTTGCGCCCTATGGGTTGTCAGATCGTGTTTGTGCATGCATTTTTTTTTTAGCTGCGAGATTCGTTGGTTCAATTAACTTACGTAGGTATTTCTTATTAATTTGTATGCTATACTTTATAACTATTCAGAACTGCGTGCGATTTCAACCGTAAGTATTAACGTACGTACGTATTTACGTATATACGTACGTATCATTTAAAATTTTAATATTATATGTATTACCGGCAATGGTCAGTTTTCCATAAAATGCCTAGGCAATGTATAAAATTGTGGGGTAATTTGGGCAGTGTATGAAATATTAGATAGGAATACGATTTCTCATTTCACAATTTGCTTAGGCAAGAATATCAGCTACTGTTGGCCCATCGGTAATGTGTAAATTAAGTCGATTTAAACTTTTATTCATCTAGTGTTAGGGAAGTACTTATTAATTTTAATATAGAGCCGTATTGGGGCCGCTTATAACTACTAAAATATTGTAGAATACCAGATAGTTTATCGGCAATGTGTGAAATGAGTCGATGCTGAATTATATTTATCAAGTTTTATGGAAGAGGGTATTTGTCAAATTTTATAGAGCCTTAATAACCATACTATGCCGGAAGTCCAGGTTGTTGTAAAAGGCGATGAGGCAATAAGATGGTCGTGCATGGTAAGGCCCTAGTAAGGTAACGCGGTCATGGTTTTTGGGGTGCTGATTATAAATATAACATCTACGAGTATTTCTTGATTCAAGATGCCGAACTCAATTTTTAATAAAAAACAATATGGGTATCATTCTTATGGTTATTGAGAGTGCTGGTTACGAACTCAATACCTATTTTAAGATCCAAAATATGACTGTCACTGACATCGGGTCTTCGTTATGTGACATGGAAAGCCAGGCGAAGGCTAGACGAATTCTACTTAACGTTTCGTTGACGTGAAAGTTGTTGACAACCCATTGTTAGGTACTAAGCATAACGAAATAAGAGCAATAAAAGTCACAACGCGTATAACACCTCCCTGTGCATCTCTCTGCTAACTTACTTATTTGAAATGTAAAAGACGCATGTAGCCCTTTACGTCCATTCATTTAAGTATGCAATATTTTTCTGTATTTTTTATGCTAAGATGAAACGTATTTTTGTTATTTTTTAATATATTAATTTAATTAATTCATATTATTATTACACAAAGAAAAAGCCTATATAGTGGGCATTATTTTAAAGTTTTTAAAACCTGGATATTTTAATTTTCTACAAGACAGCAAGAAATCTCCTATTTCGTTTTTTAAAACTTTTATTTCTCCGTTTTTACTTTTTGTTATATACGCCTTTTCAACTATCGGGGGCAGACTTAGTTCGTAATGAGTGACTACAGCTGTACTAAATGATTTAATGCGTGTAGGTACCTACCTATTTATTAAAATCAAACTCCGCATACAATTAGCAACCAGTTATAGTATAGGTAGGTACTACGTATTATTCCAGATACTGGCTCCGATCCCGCGGAATAATAGGTTAAAGGTAGGTAATATTGATTTAGATTAAAATTGGCATATTTGTAGGTAATACGATAGGTTTTTAACATTTGGAACCATTTTTTCTCTACGGGATATTTGGTCTACCGAAAATGTCTAGTGGTCTACCGAAGCGAAACGAGAGCAAACTACTAGTTTGAAATAAATAGGTTTGGACAGCTAGCTGCTTCCAATATGGCCGTCACTACTTCATTATCTCACCAGCTGTGTCGTTTAAGTATAGGTACACTAGTTTAAAAAACTAATAAAATAATAACCAATTAGCATAGTGCTGAATTCTTTGGCGACTAGAAGACGTATGTCGCACAAATTATCCCGATATTCATTCTCAAGAATTTCACACTGCGGTGTGCGTACTTTTGTCTCTAATTCTATCATTCTCATTGCCATTTCATCTGCAATCTGAATCAATAAATAAATTAAATATAAGTACTTATCAGAATCACAGAAGTAACTAAATCATTAGTCAACTAAATTTGAACTTTCATACTTACCTACCTGCAAGTAATATTGACAGTAGAGAATAAGTGCTCTGATAAACCTTTCAGTTGTAGGCAAATGCAGCATATTAATTAACATGGGACTCAATATCGCAATAGGTGCTGTATATATGGCTATATCCTTTACATCCTGGAGGGAAAAAAACAAGCAATGCTGCTCTTTAATACCAAAGCGTAACGCTAAGACTTGGAACTAAAATCTCTCATTAAACATCCATAACTTTTATTTGTAATATGTTTACATTTGATAAGTTCAGGTGGGTACTTCTTACCTGGACCGTTATAACTTCTGGCTGTCCTGCCTTTAATTTCCTTTGATAACGTCGCCTAAACCGAATCTACAAATAGAGAAATTATTTATCCGGAGGATGGTAGATAGGTAATTAAGTATTTTTATATCTTTTGTTTATATCGAGAAGAATCGTATATTAAAACTACTGATACTGACGATACTCATGTATAGTGATGGAGGTATCACCGGTCTGGATGGATGAAATCTAAAATCGGCTGGGAAATGTCTTAACATGGTTCGGTCATAGCTTTGGATAGTCAGTTATTGATATGATAATCCTATTTTATAACTGACGATGTATCCGGGATGAGTCTAGTCATTGATACACAATTCGTTGAGTGTCAGTGGTCACTTAATGCTCAGGTGGTTCGTCTCCTCGTTTACAAACTAAACTAAAGAGCTGCAAACTAAATGTAAACAGTGTCTACCTAGTTCTGTGATGTATTTTTATGTTATAATAATATTTAGCTACCTATAGGAGAGTCGTATCACCCCAATTTTACTACCAGACATCGACCATTACTATTTTACATAGCTACCGACCGACCTGTTCTATTAAATCCACATCATCTCTAAACTCAACAGTTCCCGTTGGGGCTTTGGCGGATATCTGAATTGTTTCAACAAGTTGTGGAGGGAGGTCGCTGAAACAAAATATTACAACGATAACAATATCCCCTACCAGGTCTAATTCTAGTCCTAAACCTTACTTGGTCCCTCTTATAGACCTACACCACAAAATATTTATTGAATTGAAATACCTACGTTCAGCCGTTTAAGAGCAGTTTAGTTATAAAAACACGTAGGTAGGTACGCTAAGTTTTTATATTTAAAGGAGAAAGATCTTCTTGTGATCTAGTTTTTACCTTACAAACAGTAAAGCCTTAGTGGCTTCATCCCACACCCAATGTCCATCTTCGTATAACCCTCCAAAACCTCCTTCTTCATCATCATCAGCCATTTTCTATTGTTCCATAAATATTAATGTTGTTTTAAAATAATTCACAGTTAATTAGTTACTGATGTAAAGGCAATGAGTAATGACATGAAAAAATGTTGCCGAGCATTGATTAATGTCATTACTGACTTATGATGTGAGTTTTTTAACCTATCCAATAGATAATAATTCGATAACAAACTGCTTTTAATTTAAACAGATTTTGGCTGGAAGGAACACAGATTCATCATCACATCATCTTATTATATCTAGAGACTATCATTGAACAAGATTGCATCTTGATCTTATTACTCCACCAACCTACCATTTGTAGGTAGGTAGCTACATCTTACTCAGAATAAATGCTATTTTATGAATACGGATATTCGCATGCACATAAAATTTGCAAGTTTATTTTCGGACGTAAATAAAAGTAAATGTACCCCGTCTTTAAAAATGTAATTCATAGCCGGCTATAACTCGAGGATTGAAATTATCATCGAACTTGCAAACACAACTTTGGTAAAATTTACGGCGTTACCAGTAAGTTGCGTTCGACGGCACTGAATATAAAGTTATGTTAATGTTAGTGCACCAACTCCGAACCTTAAAACTTATAAAATGTTACAATTTGTTACACGTTTGAAACGGGTGATGCCATGGGAATATTTAATGTTTCATGTTAAGTGTTTGTATAAAAACTTTCTTCAATACTGCGTTCTAAAATTTTAATAAAAAAACACTCCTTTTTCCGCTATGATACATATTTACCTATGTACTTATATTCAACGATACCAGGCTAATAGAAATCTGTACTTAATTAAATTTTTCAGGGATATTTTATTTCATTAGGTACTGCTTAGGCACAACAGTTAGGTATTTTATTAAGGTATTAATTCGTATCACTTTTCACAGCATCAATGCACCTTGTTATCTTCGTAGGCAACATAGATATCTAAACGCAAACTATTTAGTGATGTAAGGCGCTTCGTATGCCTAAAGAAAAAAGA
Organism: Lerema accius; assembly: GCA_001278395.1. Lineage (NCBI taxonomy): Eukaryota > Metazoa > Arthropoda > Insecta > Lepidoptera > Hesperiidae > Lerema > Lerema accius. The sequence goes on from LGAG01000797.1 coordinate 2,148,709, forward strand.
AATACGTAGTAACTGACCCCTTTCTGGGAACAAATAGGTACTTACCTATACGTAAGTATCCAAATCAGCAAATATGTCAGGTGTAAGAATTCATTGAATTCATGCACACAGGCGATTGCACACAGGCTGGGATAAGCTGAACAGCTTTGATCGGGTGCGCTCTGCCATGTGATCAAATAACCGTATATTATACTTAGCGTCACACGAGGCGAGGGTCACATCAGTCGAGAGCCTAAGTTCAAAAGGGTTTCATTTTATTTTAAGGTATCCAATCGATATCGAACAAGGTACAGCAAAAAAGTTATAAAGAAGTAGCTATGTACCGTGGTAATAGTCATAGGTAAAGACGCTTGCTAACTAATTACGAGATTTCTCGTAGTAAGGTGCGCTTAGAAGCAACATAACTTCTATAAATTAGGTATAAACGAAAGGTAGGTACATCGGTCTCAAAACCTTCCTTGAAACAATGATAAAGAGACAATCAGAAATCGTGACGAAGAAATGACTTCAAATGGTAATATTTCTAGACAAATGTAAGACATTCTATATTCAACTGTGTACAGAGTGTACTACATTACGTACAAACGTGCATTCGAACGCTGTTCGTCTTCTGATGAATATTCATAGAGGATCAATGTGTTTCGCTTTATTCACTGTTAACACGTGTACGTGCCGTCTGAAGCCTGTCTTGTATTAAGTAATTATTCTCTCTTAGGTATATTGACGGAGACATTTTATTTTACTGAAAAACACTAAGTTTGAGTTCTTCGTTACCATAATGTTGTTCGTTTAATGTCTACTAAACCCTACTTGTGTACTTATATCTAATACCTACCCGTTGCCTATATCAAGAAGCGACAAGTGCCTTAGAATTTTTCACAGATTTTTTTGAATGTAAGGATAAAGGCTCTAAAAGATAAATTCATCGTCTGATCGATTACGACCTCTCGTCGTTAAGGAGAATGGAGATTGGAAATTACGGCAATAAGGCACTCTTGGATTTGTGGTGTTGTTGATTTCTTCGGTATTACGGTCATCCACACACGACGGTGACAACTTATTATTAGATATCCCGTACTCTCGTATTTGACTTAAAATTTTCAGGGGTCACCAAAAACGTCTGGGGTTATCCTTCGTACTTAATACTTCGCATACTAATAAATATAAAACAATCAAGCGAAAAAATAAAACCACATTTTTC
>LGAG01000797.1:2156415-2175487 GCA_001278395.1 Lerema accius
CAAAAAAAATACATATAGGACAAAAGTCCCTAAAGATTCCAGCGTTCTCCAAAAATTTTAAGACTTTTCAATGCTTCAAAGTAAAATTTAAATAGGAACGCTAAAAATAATAGACGCTTGTACAATGTTACGTTGGTCGGACGGATGGGACACAAATAACAGGCAGTAACTGTTACAAATATTCGTTACAAAAAATCATAATTAAAAATCATAGATGGTTTAGACCATGAAACTAAACAACTTTTTCAAAGGAACGTGGGTCACAAAGTGAAAAAAATTAACCTTCCCATAGAAAGCTACTTAATCACGTGGACAATTTTGTATAGAAGGTCTGATTTTTTTTTCACTTTTCGACCCGTGTTTCTTTAGGAAAGTTGTTTACGTTTATGGTCTGAACCACCTGTTTAAATTTGGCGGAAGGTCCAAAAATAACCTTGTAATATTAGATAATGTACTTATTAGTTATTATGAATATTGCCCTACCGTCGCTATCTACACAATGTTTTATAATGTATAGCGCAAGAAAGAATTTCACACATAATACACCCACACCATCTTGTCACAGTGACAAGTATTTCAAAACGTTATTTTTTTGACAACTAAATATTTTCTGTTTCCCACCACTAGCCCATGTGTCAAAAAGATCATGCTATCTTGAACAGGGTATAAATAAGAAGCCAGGTTATTACTTTGATCTATGGTTAGGAGTATAGTGTTCTGTGGCCACGTGTTCAATGAATCTTCCTTATTACTCTGATCTATGAATGAATCTAAGAACCGATCATAATCTTTACATAATAATGATCTGTGATAGACACTTAATTTTTTTTATAGTAGTTTCCTTCTTGTTTTTGGCCATAGATAATAAATTTTTGGCTGAGCGTTGTTACGTCAACGCCACATACGAGAGAAAAAATAAGATCTGTAAAGTCATAAAGTGTCAATGTCAAGTCAAATAAATTTCAATGTCAGTTAGTCTGACTGACTGCCTACCGTCACACCTACTGTACTGCCTAAATAAAAAAATCTGGAGAAAATAGTTTTGGGAAGATTTCAGGATTTATTTTAGTAACTTGTAATTAAAGGAAAATAAATTTAAAAGCTTACGCAAAATGCAAACGTAACGATGAAGCTGGTGAAGTAATAGTAATCAATCAGTTAAGATCAAATTTACCAATAAATATAAATTGTAACAATAAAATAAATGTTTTCCTGCCATAGGAGCATCACCAATCTTATTATTTTATTATTAAAATAACTTACAATTGATCTCAAATCAAGTAATAACCATGGCAATTCTTCATAGAGCCTTATTTACATGGTTCATATTTCTTGTGTTTTTAATTCTCCTTTGCCTGAGATTGGAGTCAAGAACTCACTGGAATTGGTTCATTGTGTTCATACCTATGTGGGTGTATGACAGTATCTTGTTGATTTATGTTTTGTTTCACATGGTGTCTCACTGTCGGAATGGAATCGAAAGATTTAGAGGAACTATTAACAAGAATGTGTGGTATATAGCTGCAATAGGGCTAAAAATGGCAGCACAAATAATCATCTGTATAAAACTCGAATCCAAAGTGGACCTACCAATATATGTTGTGATGACCCCTATATGGATGTTACTACCAGTACTTTGTGTGGAAGTGTTTATGCATTTAATAAAGCACTCCAATGGAAGCAGTCGATACTAAGAATATATTGTAAGGAGAACAGTCTAGTGTAAACATGTGACGGTGATAATTTTAAACTTGGCACGGTTTCATTGACATTGGCATATTTGCACAATCTCAGCGGAGTAGTCGAGTCTAGTTTTGGTGATATAACAGTGCTTACTAAGGCAGTTAATAACTTTAAAATGCCTTCAGTTACTGATACAATAGCAAATATAAAAGATTCCATTACCACTGAAGTGCCAGCTGGATCAACAGCAGTTTTGAATTGTATTAGCAATGATTATGACCATAATTTTATGTTTTGGCTTTTTGATAAAAACAAAGTGATCGGCCCTGGCAATGATTATGATGAGAGGAAATATAAATATGAAGTTCTTTCGGGAAAGCTGCACATTAATGTGAGTTTAACTAATATTTTCATTTTAATTGTATTTATAATTTGTCTGAAGCATCAAAAGCATCCTGTTATTCAAATTTTAATGAACAGCTAGGTGTAAAATGTATGTGTCATAATATTTCCCCTCATGGGAAAAAAGCAATAATATGGTTGTTCATCACAAACAAACACAAATGCTCCTAAATGCATAAGAATTAACACATTACAGATCTATAATATGAGATAAACTTCCTTTTTTTATTTGCATTCTATTACTTTTTAACATCTGCAATTGAAGCAATATTTTGTTAACATTATTTTTTTACATGATACCAACCAAGTTTTTTTTTTATTTTTATACTTGAGGTGTAACATAGTTCGTTTTTTAAGATGTAACAAGTTCATGTAACATTCAATAACTGTTTATTTTATATCACATTGTTGTAGAGTGTGTCACCAAGTGAATCTGGGTACTATAAATGTGTGTCCAGAAACTTTGATGGAACTGGTATATCGGTGGGGGAGGTACAGATGATTGTTCAAGGCTCCACATTTTCAGCTGGTGATGCTATAAAACTGGTTGCCATTTTGGTTTCAATCATTATAATCATAAGCTGTGCTGTAATATACTTCCGATTGCGAAGGGAATGGCAAAGAGAAGCTCAACAGTTGTTTTCAGGTATTTTTTCATCCCTAACCACAAGCCTATACTAGAATCAAAAACCCAATAATATCTGTAACCCATTGCAACTGTAATTGTAGAAAATTTGTAGTGTAATTTTAATGAAACTATAAATTAAATGGAAGTTGCATTTAATAAGTTTTTACAATTTTACCATATATGTCCCTTTTTTGATAACAGACTCCTCCTTTAAACCCTATGGAATTTTTGGTAAATTTACTATTAGCATTTAGAAGAGGAATTGCTCTGTTGCCATTATAAAATGCAGACAACTATTTTTATAACTAACTTCTATTTATATTTTACAGGTGATGAAGCAGAAGAGGAGGATGGTGATGGAGAAGAGATTTATAACCGCACCACAACAACAATACCGCCACAACCAGTTCCAGGCCCCAGCAGGAATATGTCATCTGAACATTTATTTGGAATTGACAATCAGGGCTTAGATACAGATTTTAATTCTGTGTTTGAAAATATCCAAATAAAAACACCACATCCCAGTTTAATATAGTAATAATGTAGTTTATTTGTTAAAATTGGTTTAGTAATGCTTTGAATAGTAGTCTGTAAATGAAAATTCTAATACAATCTGATCCATAAATTCCATAGTATGCCAGTGGCTATTTTAATAAATTTTGTAACATCTTTGTTTACAATCACATTCACTGTCTCAAGATAGATAAAAATTTACCGTGATTGATGGGAGTGATTATATTTTTATTAAAAGTGCCAGGTGAACAAAGAACTGTTTCACAGTTTAAGCATTTTCTAATTGGTAGTCTGTAAGAATATGTTCATAAGTGTTGTAATATTATTTTAATAATATAAATGCATAAACTACGATATTTTTATTACAATCTTTAAAATTTACCTTTAACATGAATGAATAACTTTTTTACTCTACTGGCTACCTACAGTTCAAATATAAGGAAGTAACAATTACTGATTATTATGTAAACTGAAGTTATGCGAAAACAAGCTAAATTATACACAGATTCAACCATTTTAGAGCCATTTCTTGTATACTATAAGATTTTGTGTCTTTGGTTATTTACTAAAATACATAATCAGATCACCTCATTTGCGTCAGTAATTGGTCACGCCCGATTCTATTTATAGACGCATACAGTGTACAGGAAGGAACACACGTCGACATACTATTGGCCTTTATCCAGAATTCAGTGCTTCGAATATTATTTTAATATGTTGAAGATTTCATTTAAAATGTGACGTTTTCTGGAGTAGCATTCAGTTGATCTGACATTGAAGCGTTATTGCTGTCATTACCTAAGACATCGTGTGACTGCGGCGTTATATCAAATGTCTCGTCATCTTCATCCTCAGCGTTCACTTCCATCTCAAATACTCTGACTTTCCTTTGAGTGTTTGACAGCACCACAGCAACTTTCCGCCCTCCTGACACAGCAATTTTATATCCGTCCATTTTGTCAAGCACCTTAAAAACTCCTTGATCCAATAATGGAGATATATTTTTTCTAGGTATCTTATCGTTAAATATACATGACTGAGATTTTGAATTAAATTCGGTGGCATTGTCTAAAACTATTTTCAGTGGAAGTTGAACAAATATAGTGCTTTCAACATTGTATGGGTGTTTTATGAGAACAGACAAGTATTCAGGAGAATAAAATTCTATATCCAGGATGCCTAATTCTTCTTGTAACGGCCTTTCAATGTTGTCCGGCAATAAGTATGATGAAAAGTAATATTTAGCCGCATTAGCAACACAGAGTCTCTCCTTCAATTCAATTGAGATAAAATGTATTCCTTCTGTAGGATGTTTAGCATTTACAAATGCCATCAGAAATCTTTGTTGGTTATCATCATATGTTTGGGATACCTTGAAACTATCAAGTACTGTGATTTTGTCCACATCTTCGTACCATTTTACATTGCACACGATTGAGAAATGCTTCCCTATATCTTTGCTATTAATATCGAATACTTTGTTGATCGCATTTTTTAAATAATTTTGTTGTTGTACAAGGGAAAATTTCCGAAATTCCATCATGGAAAAAATTGTATCATTTCCTTTTAGAAAGCAAGAATTTTCTCTCAGAAATTTGTGCCAAGGGTTGTCCTCATCATCTGGCAAAATAGTTAAATCTTGATCCTGAAGATATTGTGCCAGCCTTTCTAGGTTAAATTTAACAGGCTTTTCTGACGTCTTGTCAATGTTTTCTTCTCGTATTATATCAAAGTTGTATAGAAATTCTGATATATGCGATAATTCTTGTTGCGTCATTCTCACTATTTCATTTGGAGTAGGTTCGTCTAACAAACGGACAATTACGACAAACAACCATCTGAAAAATGCTTTATAATTTCTCATTGATACATCAATAACTTGCTGTAGTTCTAGGCATTTGTTTAGAAATGCGCATGATGCTCTTATGGAATTGGTCACAGTTGACTCATCCAACTCTAACAACTGAAAAAGAACAAAATATATGATTAAAATTCGGTTATAGTAACAGTAAACCTTATAAATATTGCACTAGTAAGTTAGTAATTTGGTAGTTGCTAATATTTTTTATAAAACAACTACCTACTATGTCGTAATACAAACCTTAAACCTGTCTGGAATCCTTGTAAGTCCTCTTAATTCTGCCAAATGATATGTCAATGATGTACCAACCATGTTAAGTTGCTTCAAAACTAATTTTTGTATTGTAGAGTAGCTTAGTTCTACTGAACCGCCGAACTTTTTTAAGCCTTTTGCAGTTAACTCATGTAAGAGAAACAACTCTAGTTGATCAGATGGGACTCCTGAAAAAACACTTTTAATATAAAAAAGTATTTTTTATTTATTAGCGCATAATAGTATTAAAGTAAAAAATTTAGTACCTCATTTTTATGCTTAAATAATGTAGTTTAATAAAATTACCAACCCAGCATTAGCAGTTCCAGAAAATCTGCTGAAACACCCCCTTCTGGTACTGATGATGCATATGAAGCCATTTTAGTATCCATTTCCAATAAGATATGCTCCCATGACTCAGTGATTGATACCATTGTTTGGTCCATATAAGCTACAAGTCGCATTATATGGCCATGTCTAGTAGCAACTGAGAACAATTCTTCAGAAAAAGCAGATAATGCACTGGTATTAATAACTGCCAAATAAATGTTATTGGTAACTCTGTCCAAATATACTACCTGCATGACACTGAAGTCATCAGACAAGTTAATATTTAAAACTTTGTATTCTCCACATTCATCTTTAGTTACTTGTGTTAGGTGCATGGTACCTAATGGAAATCTCCCAAATACACTCATATAAATATGACCAGTTCCATAGGCTATCACTAGCATATTTAATTGGTTATGTTCCTGAATATTTTTACAATATTTTGTGTTTTCCTCTGAGTTTTGAGTTTTGTATGTACTACTTTGTGGCGGATGTTTTGGTAGAAATATCCCAGCATCATCCTGAAACATAAAAATAAATTAATAAGGAATTTTAATATCTGAGTTTGTGCTCCCTTTCAAGCACTGAAGTTGGCAACAGTGACTATAATGAAATGCTACTAACACTATACATATATTGATGTACTTACATATAAGTTATACTCTGTAGCACTCTCCAGAGTACCAGATTTAACAGCCCATGTTATGCAATTAATGCCAAATGATGCATGTTGAAAAATATCTTGTGGGAGGTCCTGATCAAAGTCATATTTAACTAATATTTCCTTATCTTCAACATCCACAATAAAGACGCTGCCTGAACTGTATCCAATAGCTAATGCCTAAAAAATATAGTCTTTTATAGCAAACATTATTTTACAATTACAACATTTGAAACAAACTACAGTATAAATTAATTTAAAAATTACCACACAAACTTAGACTGAGAACAGAAGTTAGAACATACAAAATTCTGCTACCTTTGGAATCCAACCTTTTGGTATGACAATCTGGCAAATTTACTCAATACAAGTAATCAAGGTGATGTATTTTAAAGTTCTTTAGATATGAAAAGTATTCCATAGAGGAAGTTTAAAATAGGAAAAGAAGAGGAATCAAAATATGCAGTCTCACACCTTGCCATCAGGTCTCCAGGCCATAGCATGTACACGTAAATTTTCTTTCGGTGGAGCTAAGTTCCATACTTTTTGCCAATGAAGCCTGTGCACTTGTACTTCTCCTGTAAAGCAAAGAAGGATATTTAAGTAAGAAGTCATCTAATAGTTAAGTTATTAACGGTTTTAACAGTTTCTGCTAGAAATCACTGCCTGAAGGAAAGTAGACAATCTTTTCTATTCATGCATAGGTATGGTATTAAAATGAATCCACGTAAGAAATTCAAAAAGTATACTTTAAAAAACATACCTTTAAAATTGCTTACGGCTAATAAATCCAGCCGATTACTCCATACCATTAAATCTACTTGATTGGCCACATGCCTTTCTTCCATCTGTTTCATTCCACAATTAAACATATTGAACAGGTTTAGTTTTGTTTATGTACTTAATATAAGAATATTATTCCTAATATTACAATTCTAGTAAATATTTTAGATCTACAGCTGGTTAAAATTAAAATATAACAATAAAACGGCGGTCGGCCGTTTATTATTTAATTTTATTTACGAGTACTGGTGACATGACAGTTGTTCTGACACTGACACCTAAGCTCAAGCTGACATAATAATTTTTTAATTAAGGTTTATGGCTTGGAACTCAAACTGACATCTTATTTAAAATGGTAGATTAAACGTTAAGTTTCTTGATTAGGTATTTATGGTTTTTCATTATTATATTTATAGTAGTATTTAGATTTATGTTCAAGGCGGCAGGCGGCGCATAAAACTATTTTATGTAACCATGATTTTATATAATGAAATATAATTTTAAATCTATTTCTATTTCGTAATGTATTCCTACAAATTCTAGAAATGTTTGTTCTATAGTGCAGTAAAGTTAAAGCACAATCAAAGCCATTATATATTACTCTGATCTATGACTATACCATATTAATCTATGCTATGGACTATAACTAGGCTGTTCTATCCAAGCCATAAACCCTTAGAGTAATAATTAATATAGTACAGAGCGCGCTTAACTAAGTGGGAACAGTAGGCACAGGTGAGAACAACACGACGTTCCCGCCGCAAGCGCTTGCAGTGGTGGTTGAGTGCTAGTGGTGTAAGTTAGCTAATGTTGTAACGTTAACGTTACAAAGATATTTATTTATTTACATAGCTTACCGAAACCTGGTTGCCGATAGGTACGTAATTGGTGCATCTCAATCAGTCCATACAAACATTTGCCGACGCAGCGTACTGAACATTTTATGCAATGTACGCGCTCTATACTATTGTTTTATTACTCTATGCATAAACCTTATTAAAAAAAATTACTAGGCTGTTCTCTGCATTCTGGTTGAGTTCCAAAATATAATGTCAGTTGTCAAGTCAATCAAAAAAATAAAAAATCGATCTGTCACTGTCAAAAACCGCTATACTAAATAGAAGACTAAAATTAAAATTGTTTTCTTGTAGTAAAGAAAGAGAATAGGGAATACAGATATCGTTATCCTGGTTACTACCGTTAAGTATTTTAGAATAATACTTTGGTAACAAATCTTAATAAATAAATAAGAATCTACGAGGAAATGGCCTCTCCTCTAGAACAATTTGTGAATAACGTCAGGACGACTTCTGCATCAGGTATGTCCACATTTATAAGTTAATTGCTACTTTCCTCATGAGGGTTTTATATAACTTGTTTCCGACTTTAGGCAGTTACCGCGAACTATGTGAGATCATAGGGAAGTCAGATGAAGTACTACAAAGGAACAGTGCACATCTCAACACCGTGTTGGAGACTCTTGACATTCAACAGCACTCCCTAGGAGTGCTTGCTGTTCTTGTCGCCAAATATTCATTGCCTCAGGTTAGTTTCATATTTATGTCACTGAGTTAATTTGAAACATTGAATTATTATTGCCATATTGAATTAAGTGGGAGATAAATATTTATTTACGTTGTTTATAATTCCAGGGTAACAGTGATGCTGACAAGTCTGGAATGTATCAACAAATTTATGACTTCATAACCAATTGCAATGGAGAACAAGTACGATTTTCTCCAGATTTGTGTAAGTTATATATTGTTGATAAACAGTAGCAGATCATTGCTGTGAATGTTGGTTGTCTGCACAAAGCATTCATTTGCGTCAATCAAATAAATGTATATTGGTAAATGTTTACAAGTATTATAAACCTGTCTTGTCTTACATTTTTATAACCAAGCCTTTAGATCTAGACTAGACTAATTGTTATAACATTTTGCAGATGGTAGAGTGGTATAAACTTTGATTTGATTTAATTAATTTACTAAGGTTTTTTTGGCCGGTCTATCTGAACCACGGGCATTGTTAAATTATCGAGTCAGTTGTATAATTTAAAAGTTACTGTTATTATGTTTGCTTGCCTGTTATTATACATTGTGTTCATGGAAAACCTAGTGAAATCAAAATATATAAATTTTTGAAAATTAATTCCAGATGCTGATTTATGTCATTTACTCACTGACCATCTAGTTGAGATAAAGCAACCTATCAGGGGTATAGAGATTCTTAAGAAAGCGATTAGAAAGATCCAACTCTTTGACTCACAGTTGACATCCATTCACGCAGACTTATGTCAACTTTGTCTTCTGTCCAAGTGTATGAAACCAGCTTTAGAGTTCTTGGACACTGATGTAACTGGAATAGGTTCAGAGGCAAAGGTAATTAATTAAACAGACAACCATTACACCATTTATTACAATTAATACATCAACATTTTTTTATGTGATACTAGTAGTATGTCTTAATACATAAATATTCCATATTTTAGCTTGGAGGAAACAGTGACTCTAAACATTTTTTGCTGTACTACTACTATGGAGGAATGATATACACCGCTTTGAAGAACTATGATAGAGCATTGTATTTTTTCGAAGTAGTTGTAACAGTTCCAGCTATGGTAGTTTCTCACATCATGTTAGAGGCTTACAAGAAATATCTATTAATTTCATATCTCTTACACAGAAAGGTAACTATTAACATACATTATACAAATATGTGCCGTTTTTTCTTTTATATAGTTTTAAAATCAGTGTTACTGTTAATAACAGCAACTAACCTAACTAAAAAATTGGTAGCCTAGTAAGCTCACTATAAATTTTATAGACATTGAATTACACAATTATTTTCTAAGCAGATACATAATATGAATGATTTTTCATTTAACTTTAAAATTTTTGAAAATATTAATAAGATACACATTTAAACATTCTGCTGAATATTTTTCAGATTCTACCAATGCCAAAGTACACATCTCAAGTCGTCTATCGCTTTCTCAAGCCTCTGTCAGTTGCATATCATGAAATTGCTACTACTCCTCATGCAACTATGAAAAATAGGGAGATATATGTAAGAGATAAAAACATGGGATTGGTATATCAGGTAATAACTATCTGTTAACAGAGGCTACACAATAATAGCTGCACATAATAGTTAATGTCTTTTAGAAATGCATATTCCCTTAATAATGCTATGTTTCCATTGAAGTCAATATTGTAATTAAATTATGATTAAAACTCTACACATCTCTACTTACCATCAATGGAAGAAGCCATAATTATAATGGAGATTTATATCAAGGTTTTCATGGAATGTAAAAGGATAAAGGACTAATCAGCAGCTTAGGTTATACGTGCCTAAACGGTATTTAACTTACTCGTACTTCCTTTTACATCTTAACTCAAGATAACATGTTGTTTCAGCTATTAAATGCAGGGTATAAAAAAAGTATTCAGCGACTGACAAAAACATTTATAACACTATCACTGAGTGATGTTGCATCTCGTGTTCAGTTATCTGGACCAGCTGAAGCAGAAAGTTATATACTCAATATGGTAAGATTTAATATACTGTGTAAAATGGAAAAGTGTTAGTGTAGTGCCTATAATAGTTGTGTCTGATTTGGGTTGGAAACCTGCATGCCTATATCTATATTCATACCATAGTATACCAAATGAGGGTTCTTTTAACTTATTATTTTAAAACTTTTTTATTTACTTTCAGATAGAAGAAGGTGAAATTTATGCTATGATAAATCAAAAGGATGGCATGGTTGTTTTTCTTGATAGTCCTGAGAAGTATGCTTCACCAGAAACACTCAGCATACTAGAACAACAAATGGCAGCCTGTACAAAACTACACCAGTACATACAAGAAATGGATGAACAAATTCAAATTAATCCACAAGTAAGTAAAGGACCATGATTATGTATGGGTTGTATGTACAATGAATTTAGTTTTTTATTTTGTGCAATTATTCAAAATATCACTATGTATTATGAGTAGTTTTGCATGTATTAAGTTTTTAAAAATAATGGCTAAGTTTTGTATCTAATAGTCAGCATATTTGTGTATGATGATACCATAACATAGGAAACACTAGTAGGAAATTATAACTGCTAATTGTCTATAATTTATTGTTTCAGTATGTCAAGAAATCTGTTGGGAGTCATGATGAAGATATGCCAGCAACCAGTCAAAATGCAAAATCCACATACACAATGTAAACTTGTAATTCTATTTAATTTTCTAATATTCATATAAAAACATGAGCATTAAAAAGTAAATTTAAGCAAAAATAGTTTCACCACAGTTTCACCACATACCTACTTAAATAATATAATACATTTAATAAACTCTTAGTATTTAAAACATCGTTTCATTTTCACCTAATACGCCTCATGAACAGCCTCTGTGAACGCATCCATGCTCCCCAATGGGGTTTGTGGAGTTATTCCGTGACCCAAGTTCGCTATGTATTTCTGTTTGCCGAATTTTCGCACCATTCCAATAGTCAATCTCCTGATTTCCTCCTGTAAGTCAAAACAATATTCAGATCATTTCATTCTCATCTATCAGTAGTCATTGGCATAATGATAATAATAAGTGCCATTTTATTACAAGCAAATGTAAATCTGTATTTCAGTCACAGTTGTGGTCTCAATATTTTTATCTAAGCTTGCAATACATTTCTGTCATATACTTTTTAGCATAAAAAAGAGTGGCAATTTGATCAAAATGTCATTTTGATACATACAGGTGATTTATATAAATCTTGTGGATCCAGGTTTCCTTGTAGAGTGATGTTGGTACCGACAATTTTTCTGGCTTCAATCGGGTCAATTGTCCAATCAATTCCAACTACTTCATAGCCTAAATGGGCTTGTATATCCAAGGAATGTCCTCCACCTTTTGCAAATATTGTCTGAAAATTTTATGAGTATGTATTAATATAATTGTTACTTATGTTAATCATTATTGGCTGTTGATTAAGATAAATTTATCAAAATACCATAGGAACTTGCTCCAGTTCTTTTTCCTCCAGCTTCTTTTGAACTCCTTGTCTAATATCCTTCAGGAATGGTGCTGATACTTGTATGAATTGTTCACGAGTAAGATGATCTGCACTGGATTCAAAAACTTGAAGCAATTGAGCACCACTCTCCACCTTTGGAATTTAATTATATTTTATTAACATAATCATTATTAATTTATTTTTAAAACACAATTTTTAAGATGCTTACACACTAATTGACTCATTTAGTTAGATCTAAAATCAATATTTATTAGTTGCGTACCTGCATCACCAAGTAATCAATTATAACCCGTGTCAGCATACCAAGTAGTTTCTCGACATCTTTGGGATATTTCTCCAACCATTCCTTTGTTTTAGACATGGTTTTACTGCCGCCACCTTCAATCATATATCCCATCAGTGTAAACTGCAATAATATGAAAATTGTAACATTGATAAATTTTTTTTATCATTTAAATTTCATGTAACTGTTATGTGTATTATACCACTTTTACATCTATCTGTAGATTCATAACCTACATAATGGTTGATTAGTTATTATGTGACTTCAAATCCTAATTTTTCACTGATAATAAGTTACTATCTTTAGCAAATTTAGATTATGAATATAAAACTAAATGTATACCGGGGCTCCTGTAAAACCGATCAGTGGTACTTTCCCCTCAATCTTGTGTCTGGTCAATGTGATAGCATCGCCAACATATGTCAACCTTGAAACAGCTCCCTCCTCTTGAAGAGCATCTATTTCAGAAGGATCTTGAAGTGGTTTTGGGAATACAGGGCCCTGAAATTATTTCATTCAAAGTTTCTCACACTAAGGACAGAATAGGTATGTACATAATAGGGGTAAGAGAAGAAAAATGTATAGAAATAAGAAAATTATGATTATCAAAACAGATATAAACAGCAAGTTTTATTTTAAAATATTTTCATTACAATTTACACATCTATTAACTATATTGTTGCAATTTGAATGTGGAATTGTGTTCTCTTTTAATTAACAACTAACTTACCAGACCAGGATGCATTTCAACTGTCATACCAAGAGCCTGCGGAATAACAAGTATGTCACTGAAGATAATAGATGCATCCAATTGCTTATATCTTCTTAGAGGCTGCAGTGTGACCTCACAAGCTAGTTCCGGAGTACGGCATACAGTAAAGAAGTCATGTTGTGCTCTTATTGCTTGAAACTCCGGCAAGTATCTGCCGGCTTGTCGCATCACCCATACTGGTACTTTATCAACCTCTTTTCCAAGAGCTGCTTTTAACAATCTATCATTCTTAAGCTCTGGAAAATTCTGTAACAAGTGAGTTGTTAGTAAATGTTGTTTGTTGATTAATTATATAAAAAAGTTCTACAAGTGAAAATCGATACTTGCCTTGTTAGTATAACTCATTTTTTTTTTTCTAAAAACAATTAGATAATTGTTATATTTTATCTCCTTTTCCGAAGAGTCTACGTGTCCTGTACTTATTGAACTACATAAGCGGTAAATTTCTTCACGGATATTACAAAATAAATACCTGAATACACTGAAACACTGAATAGTAATTTCTGCAATTTCATTTCAAATTTGAGTTGTTCAATGTCAGGTGATCTGACAAAACTGTCAGTGTCAGTGCCAATTATATACTATGTTTATGTCACTCAAACGTCACTTTTGTGATTGAAATTTGACTTGACATCTACCCACACCTTTGACGTTTTATATTTTTGTTGACTGATTGTTGCCATTGGCTGAGGCTTATTATTACTCTATGGGCTGAGGCTATTGGATTATTATTGGAATGGAACTTATTGGAATGGAACTTATTGCAATTTTCAATATATGAACTATTTCGATGCAGTGCATAATTTGTACTACGATTGCAAATTGTTGTGCAACATAGGATTTGACTTTGCATTTATAAACTAGGTGAATATCCGAAATGTTAACGCCACTAATGGGCCTCGTTCAGACACTGAGTTTGAGAAAGAGGATTTTTTTAAATAATTAGAGACAATCGCTGCGCGCCCACACGGTCTTGTTCCAATTTTTCTTAAGAGAGAGGATAAACAGGAGAGGCCTCCTGCACCCTACATCTATTTTGTATGTTATCGATCTGGTTATCGAGTAGATAATACCTACAATAACTTTATTTGTAAGTAGAGTTAAAATTACCTACTACACTGAAAACATTAAGGTACCCTATAGGTACTTACTACGCCCTAATGAAATCTAACTCGACTTTGTATTTTGTTTGTATCAATTTAACAATTCTAGGCTTAAGTTGTATAATGGCGAGCTATTGAATTATTATTTATTTGTAGAGACAGAAGGTAGTATGACTTAGGTATCTATTGGGTGTTATATATCTCCCTAAACATATTATCAGTACCTAAGCCTTATAAAATCGAAAATTCAGGTTTGGGTCGTTATTTATATAAAGTTTGCGAGGTTGCCTACCTGCCAACGCGTCTCTACTAACGTAAAAAACACAAATGAGCTGGGTCCACCATAGTTTTTGTATGAATTCAAGCGACACGATCTATCGCTATTTAGATTTTTTTGTGTCAAACCCTTATCCCACTATCCTAATAAACTTTATTCGCCTCCGACGTATAAAGTTGTAACTTGAAACTTAATCGCGTGGTGAAAAATATTCAAACACTTGTGCGCTAATGCTCTATTAAAAAAAAAATAAGTAAGTACATACTTACCTAACCTACATTAAAAATAAAAATGATCTAAAAGTAACAACAAATATAGATATTAACTAGGTACCTATTACAAACTATAGCAGCTGCTCAGTAACATCTATTAAAAGTAGGTACTTATACCAATGAATTTTATAAAGGCATTTCAATCTATACTTATTCGAGTTAATCGTACTTTTTCTTATATAAACGTACATACGTTAACTGTATGTCAAACTTACGTGCCTGCGATATTCTTAAAAATGGACCCAAAGTACCTAGATACCTACATACATAGCCTTTCACGTATATAGATAGATAAGTAGTGTTGTAGGGAGTTGCATTAATGTTCCACTCATTGGATTGCTGGAGTGCTTCAGAGGATGAATTGCCAAAGCACGGAACGAGGGGAGACAGGTGCCGCTGTGACTATGCATTCTTAATGCATCGCCGTGGGATTAAAATATGCATAATGCCAACATGATATTGGTCCGAAGATGCAAAAAATATCACCAAAATACTCATGTAGGTACCTCCTGTTGCGTCACATTTTAACTTTAATATTAAATTAATTCAAATACAAATACATTGTTTATTTTTACTTTGCAAGAAACTTGTTTTATGTTATAATATATTTAAGTACTTATATAATTATAAGCAACAAATAAAAGTCACTAATATTTTACATAAGCTGTTTTTTTAGTCAGTTTTTTTGTTTAGTACCTAGTGGTAGGTAACAACTATGTCACAGTATTAACTACGACTCTATAATTATTAATTGTTGATTCTATGTAGATATACCTAATTGTTGATTTGGATAAAAATATGTTTTCTCTAGAAACTAAAGAAGACTAATAAAATGCTATACCTAATGAAATAATATCGTGTAAGTACCTACCTAAAACAGCATACCACCCACTTAGCCAAAATAAAAGGAAATATGATAACGATATATTACTGTAAGATGGTATATTTTCTTGTCTAGATATACAGCTAGACCTTTTTGTTATCAAACAATATTCGTCTATTCCCCATTAACTAATTAGAAACGGCAATCACGCTAAACACAAACACGGATCGAACTACTTATTTCGCTAGAAACAAAAAAAACACTAGAGGTGAAAAAAAAGATTGCGTGACATTTTATCAGTCCCGTTATACCTGCAAAAAGGTAACCTTTTTATATCACTTTTCGATAACAGTCGATAAAAGTCGAGTAACTGCGATTTTTTCTTTCTTTACAAAATTCGGCGGCATTATTTTTTATCATTCGTCCAAAATTGGTTTGGCCAGTAACAAAGACAATTAAAAAGTTCAAACCGGTATCTAATGTAAGTACAAGCACAATATAGTGAGACTAATATCACAAAATAGAAGTCTCTATATTTTGTGCTAATACCTAATTGTGGAACTAGTGTAATGGAAAACTTTTTAAATAATTCCTATTCGATATTATAAATCTCTTCAGTATTCGTTGGGTAGGTACTTCTGAATTGGGTATGCAGTTGTTATAAAAAAATAAGTCAACATTGAATAAAATTGTAGGGATTAAAATCTATTGGATTAATACATGGGATATAAAGTATATTCTACTGTTAGTTACAGATTTTATTCTACTCGTAATTCTCTTCATTCCTGATTTTTCATTTGTTTGAAGCTGATTTGGTGGAGAAGCTTTTAGTGGGTAACGAAAAATATTATCATAGGTTACTACATCTATCTCGTTACTTAGTTACTATACAGGGTGGCCAGTATCTAAATTTTAGCTTTGGACGTCAACTGCCTGGCCATTCTGTATACTAACTACTATATTTTCCGCAGTAGTCCAGTACTTATTGACTCTCATCAAAAGCTGAAAT
Organism: Lerema accius; assembly: GCA_001278395.1. Classification (NCBI taxonomy): domain Eukaryota; kingdom Metazoa; phylum Arthropoda; class Insecta; order Lepidoptera; family Hesperiidae; genus Lerema; species Lerema accius. Next base: position 2,173,103 of record LGAG01000797.1, read on the forward strand.
CAACGATATCTGATCGTGATCTAACCAAAATTATGCATAGCGTGACGAAACTTGTGGCTGTGCAAATAACATCACGAATTCTAAATTCAGTGACCTATGATTTAGTTCGTGAGATAACTAAGTCTGGAGCTGGCAACCTACAGGGCCAGCGACTTTGACCTTATCAATGTAAGCAATAAATTTCGTAAATTTTTACTACCTTTGAATAATAACTGGTGCTGTAACAGCACTTACGGACTTAAGTTTTAGTATAAAATTAAAATATGAATTTAAATAAAGCATTAGGTATACTAATTAAAATTGAAGTTTAGTTATAGATTGTTATGGCTTGTAATACCTAATAGCTGAAATCGAATAAACCTTCCTACTACTATCTAATTAAGTACGTAATAAATTGGTAAAAACTGCTACACACTCATACTCATAATAGGATTCCCTGTTTCATGCACAAAAGTTACATAATAGAGAGAAAAACAAAAATTAAGTTCGCTGGGAATCGAATTTAGAACCCTTTAAAGTCTAGTCATGGGTAACTCTTGTTGATCATCTACCAAGCAATATTTTTTCAAGAATGAATTCAGAATAAGTCGCCGAACATACCTAAGGTGCACTCTGGCAATAGCGAACAATTGTCACTAATGCAGGGCTCAATTTATTTACGAGGCGGACGCTAGGGGCTCGGCTAGAGTTAGACTAATTCGACCGTAGAGTGGTTATTACTCAATTAAGTTTTCTATGCCTACAAATGCAAAGGCGAAGCAACTTGTAACCCCAAAGGAATCACCGTAATCTACCCGTTGCTGGCCAAACTACGCATTCTTAATAAAATGTATCTATACCTCTCCTAAATCTAGAATATAAGAAAATAAATAGCTCTCTGGTCTGTGATTACTTTAATCAAAAAAACTTTTAGTTATTGTTAAAAGTTACTGCATAATTTGAATAAGTGCCTAAATTTAGGTACATAGTTGATTTTAATTTTTATAACAGTAAAGCACCAATAATCATTGCCAAATTTAAGAATAAAAGTGACTGAAATAAATAATGATGTAGTCTATAATAATGAGTTAACATTAAAAATTACAATAGGTACATTAGCGTGTACGTGGCCGATTAAGTATGATCGGATCAACACCCTCAAGGGCTGCGTGAAGGTTGTAGGCGGAAGAATAGGAAGACTTGTTATTGCCACTCCAAGGTTTTCCCTGTCCGCACGCAAGAGGAGGACATTGACACAAGCATTGTACACAGTTCCTTATCTTGAGCTTCGCTACGCTGCCGCCTGATGACTCGCTTGCAGCTTTTATCTAAAATGAAATTGTTAGTTACTTGGTGTACCATACACGCCTTTAGACGACAGAGTTTTTCTCTAAAATATGATATGTACAAGGCCATAATATGGAGAAAGGCGCAAGGAATATAAAAAAATAAGTTATCGTTAGATTTAATGTTTTTTTATGGTAATGGATTAAACTGGTTAAATTTAAAAGCGATAATGATATTTCATTTAGAGAAACTTATACATAATATTTCTGTTTGAAACTATAATAATAGACTAACTCCAACTTAATAACAAATTCGTATAAGAATTTTTGCGAAATAATTTAGTACGTAAATACAAGTGTACCTATAAGTTACCTACTCAACACAATATTTATAGCAGTTACGCCAGTTAGATAATTTTTTCCGAGGGCATGAATATGTTATTTTGTTGAAATTAAAAATAATTAGGTTGTAAAAGCATCTTTTTTGACACAAAAACCCATTCACAAGATTTTTCCCACTAAGGAAACTATAAACGTCAATTTGGGAGATAATAATTTCCTTCTGGCCACTGGTACAACTTTTATGCAGAAGCGTGGGCTTACTGTTGCGATAGTGATCACAAGAAAGGCGGGTGCGTACAGGCACTAGATACGCTATCGTTAGATACGAGCGGTAATTTAGAAAGCAGTTTTTTGCCGCCACGGCCAGCTGCCCACCAATCGAAATGTGCATCAAGCTTGGGGTTGCAGACACTAGCGGTTAATTCGACGAGTCATCACTGAACTGTTTTGGTCAATTACGAAGATCGATCAATGAATTTTTAACCAACTTCTAAAAAGGAGGAGGTTCTCAATTCGGCCGGTATATACATATAAATATAAATATTTTTTATGTATGTACACGAATTACTCCGCCGTTAGTGGACCGATTTTAATAATTCTTTTTTTATTGTGTAGAGACGAGCTGGAAGTTGGTTTAAAAATGGTTAGGATCCATCTATGGGTTCTGGAGAAAATGAGGGGAACTCCTCAACCCATGTAAATATAACAGCCATAACTTCGCCGTTTATGAACCTATTTTAATGCATTTAATTTCGTGTGTGGACAATTGATACAAGTC